>OX104112.1:90795959-91070959 GCA_944474755.1 Limnoperna fortunei | reverse complement strand
AGTTTTTTTCTCCTCAGTTTGTGCTGCGCTTCAAAATTGATGTTTTTTATCTTTACTGTTGGTGTTTTTCACATAGCATGTGTAGATGCCTATGTTCGACGATTGTTCTATCTTAAATTTTCATTCAGGGTCCACAAATGAACGAACGAAATGCGGTCTAAATGATCTTCCGAAAATTAACGGTTTTTGAAACAGACTATAACTTGTTCAAAACTGACCTAAATTTCATAGTACAACATTATGGTTGAATGCTGGACCTTACTTCGGTGATTTGTAAACAGCGTTTCGAAATCGTTTAACATTTGTGAAATTATCGCCCATTATTATAACACAACCAGAAAGTCAGATTAGGGCCGAAAAAAACGTAAAGATCATAGTTCTTTTATATTGTCAAAAGTTCAATTTGAATCACTGAATTAGACTAAATTTGCTGTTTTATGCGTCCTGTAACATACAAACTCCAAATGTAGTGTACACATTGACCACGAGCCTTTCCGTCATTGTTTCATCATTCCCACCCCTAACGTTGCATTGAAAATAGCATGTTTCATGAAATAGACTATAGCTAATTAAAACGTGAATATAAACAATGAATTTTGTCATAATCTATGATTTTATGCTGAATTTATGCGCTTAAAGTAAAATTTGCGGAATTCAAATGCCAAAAAGAAACATGTATAGAATACAATGGACCAATGGCCTTTCTATGTTATTTTCCATATGGGGTACCCCTTTTCGATTATTATTTCCTTGAAAGACAAAGTTAATTTAATGTTAAATTAAGAGAGATTATTTATGTTAAAGAATAGGGGGTTTATTTGGTGTTATTAAAAATATAGGTTCGCATTGCTTTTCTGGCTGAAAAATGAAGGTCAAAAAGGGGGAGTCTCATTTTTTTCTAATTTCCTCGAGGTGCCCCTACGTATTCGAAATTTGATTTCTTCCTCCTAAATGTGTATAAAACTTCTTTTTTGTGTATTTTCATACCAAAGATTGCATTTCTTTCCAAAATATATTTACTTTAACAATCATTATTGACCAATCGCGTTTAACCTGACAGTTTTTTTCACGCTTTACTTTGTGCTCATAAAATGGCCGCGCCCATACCGTTATGCAATAGTACATTGATACCTATAGAGATATTAAATGGATGCAGAATTAAGCAAATTGCATACCTTTAGTACTGTTGATTCAATTACAAAACTTGTATGTAGTTGGGCATATACATCGATGTTCCTTTATGCTTTAAGTGCCGTTTTTTAAAGGCCACCCCTAGAAAAAAAGGCGCGTTTTTGCAAGTAGTTTTTTTCTCCTCAGTTTGTGCTGCGCTTCAAAATTGATGTTTTTTATCTTTACTGTTGGTGTTTTTCACATAGCATGTGTAGATGCCTATGTTCGACGATTGTTCTATCTTAAATTTTCATTCAGGGTCCACAAATGAACGAACGAAATGCGGTCTAAATGATCTTCCGAAAATTAACGGTTTTTGAAACAGACTATAACTTGTTCAAAACTGACCTAAATTTCATAGTACAACATTATGGTTGAATGCTGGACCTTACTTCGGTGATTTGTAAACAGCGTTTCGAAATCGTTTAACATTTGTGAAATTATCGCCCATTATTATAACACAACCAGAAAGTCAGATTAGGGCCGAAAAAAACGTAAAGATCATAGTTCTTTTATATTGTCAAAAGTTCAATTTGAATCACTGAATTAGACTAAATTTGCTGTTTTATGCGTCCTGTAACATACAAACTCCAAATGTAGTGTACACATTGACCACGAGCCTTTCCGTCATTGTTTCATCATTCCCACCCCTAACGTTGCATTGAAAATAGCATGTTTCATGAAATAGACTATAGCTAATTAAAACGTGAATATAAACAATGAATTTTGTCATAATCTATGATTTTATGCTGAATTTATGCGCTTAAAGTAAAATTTGCGGAATTCAAATGCCAAAAAGAAACATGTATAGAATACAATGGACCAATGGCCTTTCTATGTTATTTTCCATATGGGGTACCCCTTTTCGATTATTATTTCCTTGAAAGACAAAGTTAATTTAATGTTAAATTAAGAGAGATTATTTATGTTAAAGAATAGGGGGTTTATTTGGTGTTATTAAAAATATAGGTTCGCATTGCTTTTCTGGCTGAAAAATGAAGGTCAAAAAGGGGGAGTCTCATTTTTTTCTAATTTCCTCGAGGTGCCCCTACGTATTCGAAATTTGATTTCTTCCTCCTAAATGTGTATAAAACTTCTTTTTTGTGTATTTTCATACCAAAGATTGCATTTCTTTCCAAAATATATTTACTTTAACAATCATTATTGACCAATCGCGTTTAACCTGACAGTTTTTTTCACGCTTTACTTTGTGCTCATAAAATGGCCGCGCCCATACCGTTATGCAATAGTACATTGATACCTATAGAGATATTAAATGGATGCAGAATTAAGCAAATTGCATACCTTTAGTACTGTTGATTCAATTACAAAACTTGTATGTAGTTGGGCATATACATCGATGTTCCTTTATGCTTTAAGTGCCGTTTTTTAAAGGCCACCCCTAGAAAAAAAGGCGCGTTTTTGCAAGTAGTTTTTTTCTCCTCAGTTTGTGCTGCGCTTCAAAATTGATGTTTTTTATCTTTACTGTTGGTGTTTTTCACATAGCATGTGTAGATGCCTATGTTCGACGATTGTTCTATCTTAAATTTTCATTCAGGGTCCACAAATGAACGAACGAAATGCGGTCTAAATGATCTTCCGAAAATTAACGGTTTTTGAAACAGACTATAACTTGTTCAAAACTGACCTAAATTTCATAGTACAACATTATGGTTGAATGCTGGACCTTACTTCGGTGATTTGTAAACAGCGTTTCGAAATCGTTTAACATTTGTGAAATTATCGCCCATTATTATAACACAACCAGAAAGTCAGATTAGGGCCGAAAAAAACGTAAAGATCATAGTTCTTTTATATTGTCAAAAGTTCAATTTGAATCACTGAATTAGACTAAATTTGCTGTTTTATGCGTCCTGTAACATACAAACTCCAAATGTAGTGTACACATTGACCACGAGCCTTTCCGTCATTGTTTCATCATTCCCACCCCTAACGTTGCATTGAAAATAGCATGTTTCATGAAATAGACTATAGCTAATTAAAACGTGAATATAAACAATGAATTTTGTCATAATCTATGATTTTATGCTGAATTTATGCGCTTAAAGTAAAATTTGCGGAATTCAAATGCCAAAAAGAAACATGTATAGAATACAATGGACCAATGGCCTTTCTATGTTATTTTCCATATGGGGTACCCCTTTTCGATTATTATTTCCTTGAAAGACAAAGTTAATTTAATGTTAAATTAAGAGAGATTATTTATGTTAAAGAATAGGGGGTTTATTTGGTGTTATTAAAAATATAGGTTCGCATTGCTTTTCTGGCTGAAAAATGAAGGTCAAAAAGGGGGAGTCTCATTTTTTTCTAATTTCCTCGAGGTGCCCCTACGTATTCGAAATTTGATTTCTTCCTCCTAAATGTGTATAAAACTTCTTTTTTGTGTATTTTCATACCAAAGATTGCATTTCTTTCCAAAATATATTTACTTTAACAATCATTATTGACCAATCGCGTTTAACCTGACAGTTTTTTTCACGCTTTACTTTGTGCTCATAAAATGGCCGCGCCCATACCGTTATGCAATAGTACATTGATACCTATAGAGATATTAAATGGATGCAGAATTAAGCAAATTGCATACCTTTAGTACTGTTGATTCAATTACAAAACTTGTATGTAGTTGGGCATATACATCGATGTTCCTTTATGCTTTAAGTGCCGTTTTTTAAAGGCCACCCCTAGAAAAAAAGGCGCGTTTTTGCAAGTAGTTTTTTTCTCCTCAGTTTGTGCTGCGCTTCAAAATTGATGTTTTTTATCTTTACTGTTGGTGTTTTTCACATAGCATGTGTAGATGCCTATGTTCGACGATTGTTCTATCTTAAATTTTCATTCAGGGTCCACAAATGAACGAACGAAATGCGGTCTAAATGATCTTCCGAAAATTAACGGTTTTTGAAACAGACTATAACTTGTTCAAAACTGACCTAAATTTCATAGTACAACATTATGGTTGAATGCTGGACCTTACTTCGGTGATTTGTAAACAGCGTTTCGAAATCGTTTAACATTTGTGAAATTATCGCCCATTATTATAACACAACCAGAAAGTCAGATTAGGGCCGAAAAAAACGTAAAGATCATAGTTCTTTTATATTGTCAAAAGTTCAATTTGAATCACTGAATTAGACTAAATTTGCTGTTTTATGCGTCCTGTAACATACAAACTCCAAATGTAGTGTACACATTGACCACGAGCCTTTCCGTCATTGTTTCATCATTCCCACCCCTAACGTTGCATTGAAAATAGCATGTTTCATGAAATAGACTATAGCTAATTAAAACGTGAATATAAACAATGAATTTTGTCATAATCTATGATTTTATGCTGAATTTATGCGCTTAAAGTAAAATTTGCGGAATTCAAATGCCAAAAAGAAACATGTATAGAATACAATGGACCAATGGCCTTTCTATGTTATTTTCCATATGGGGTACCCCTTTTCGATTATTATTTCCTTGAAAGACAAAGTTAATTTAATGTTAAATTAAGAGAGATTATTTATGTTAAAGAATAGGGGGTTTATTTGGTGTTATTAAAAATATAGGTTCGCATTGCTTTTCTGGCTGAAAAATGAAGGTCAAAAAGGGGGAGTCTCATTTTTTTCTAATTTCCTCGAGGTGCCCCTACGTATTCGAAATTTGATTTCTTCCTCCTAAATGTGTATAAAACTTCTTTTTTGTGTATTTTCATACCAAAGATTGCATTTCTTTCCAAAATATATTTACTTTAACAATCATTATTGACCAATCGCGTTTAACCTGACAGTTTTTTTCACGCTTTACTTTGTGCTCATAAAATGGCCGCGCCCATACCGTTATGCAATAGTACATTGATACCTATAGAGATATTAAATGGATGCAGAATTAAGCAAATTGCATACCTTTAGTACTGTTGATTCAATTACAAAACTTGTATGTAGTTGGGCATATACATCGATGTTCCTTTATGCTTTAAGTGCCGTTTTTTAAAGGCCACCCCTAGAAAAAAAGGCGCGTTTTTGCAAGTAGTTTTTTTCTCCTCAGTTTGTGCTGCGCTTCAAAATTGATGTTTTTTATCTTTACTGTTGGTGTTTTTCACATAGCATGTGTAGATGCCTATGTTCGACGATTGTTCTATCTTAAATTTTCATTCAGGGTCCACAAATGAACGAACGAAATGCGGTCTAAATGATCTTCCGAAAATTAACGGTTTTTGAAACAGACTATAACTTGTTCAAAACTGACCTAAATTTCATAGTACAACATTATGGTTGAATGCTGGACCTTACTTCGGTGATTTGTAAACAGCGTTTCGAAATCGTTTAACATTTGTGAAATTATCGCCCATTATTATAACACAACCAGAAAGTCAGATTAGGGCCGAAAAAAACGTAAAGATCATAGTTCTTTTATATTGTCAAAAGTTCAATTTGAATCACTGAATTAGACTAAATTTGCTGTTTTATGCGTCCTGTAACATACAAACTCCAAATGTAGTGTACACATTGACCACGAGCCTTTCCGTCATTGTTTCATCATTCCCACCCCTAACGTTGCATTGAAAATAGCATGTTTCATGAAATAGACTATAGCTAATTAAAACGTGAATATAAACAATGAATTTTGTCATAATCTATGATTTTATGCTGAATTTATGCGCTTAAAGTAAAATTTGCGGAATTCAAATGCCAAAAAGAAACATGTATAGAATACAATGGACCAATGGCCTTTCTATGTTATTTTCCATATGGGGTACCCCTTTTCGATTATTATTTCCTTGAAAGACAAAGTTAATTTAATGTTAAATTAAGAGAGATTATTTATGTTAAAGAATAGGGGGTTTATTTGGTGTTATTAAAAATATAGGTTCGCATTGCTTTTCTGGCTGAAAAATGAAGGTCAAAAAGGGGGAGTCTCATTTTTTTCTAATTTCCTCGAGGTGCCCCTACGTATTCGAAATTTGATTTCTTCCTCCTAAATGTGTATAAAACTTCTTTTTTGTGTATTTTCATACCAAAGATTGCATTTCTTTCCAAAATATATTTACTTTAACAATCATTATTGACCAATCGCGTTTAACCTGACAGTTTTTTTCACGCTTTACTTTGTGCTCATAAAATGGCCGCGCCCATACCGTTATGCAATAGTACATTGATACCTATAGAGATATTAAATGGATGCAGAATTAAGCAAATTGCATACCTTTAGTACTGTTGATTCAATTACAAAACTTGTATGTAGTTGGGCATATACATCGATGTTCCTTTATGCTTTAAGTGCCGTTTTTTAAAGGCCACCCCTAGAAAAAAAGGCGCGTTTTTGCAAGTAGTTTTTTTCTCCTCAGTTTGTGCTGCGCTTCAAAATTGATGTTTTTTATCTTTACTGTTGGTGTTTTTCACATAGCATGTGTAGATGCCTATGTTCGACGATTGTTCTATCTTAAATTTTCATTCAGGGTCCACAAATGAACGAACGAAATGCGGTCTAAATGATCTTCCGAAAATTAACGGTTTTTGAAACAGACTATAACTTGTTCAAAACTGACCTAAATTTCATAGTACAACATTATGGTTGAATGCTGGACCTTACTTCGGTGATTTGTAAACAGCGTTTCGAAATCGTTTAACATTTGTGAAATTATCGCCCATTATTATAACACAACCAGAAAGTCAGATTAGGGCCGAAAAAAACGTAAAGATCATAGTTCTTTTATATTGTCAAAAGTTCAATTTGAATCACTGAATTAGACTAAATTTGCTGTTTTATGCGTCCTGTAACATACAAACTCCAAATGTAGTGTACACATTGACCACGAGCCTTTCCGTCATTGTTTCATCATTCCCACCCCTAACGTTGCATTGAAAATAGCATGTTTCATGAAATAGACTATAGCTAATTAAAACGTGAATATAAACAATGAATTTTGTCATAATCTATGATTTTATGCTGAATTTATGCGCTTAAAGTAAAATTTGCGGAATTCAAATGCCAAAAAGAAACATGTATAGAATACAATGGACCAATGGCCTTTCTATGTTATTTTCCATATGGGGTACCCCTTTTCGATTATTATTTCCTTGAAAGACAAAGTTAATTTAATGTTAAATTAAGAGAGATTATTTATGTTAAAGAATAGGGGGTTTATTTGGTGTTATTAAAAATATAGGTTCGCATTGCTTTTCTGGCTGAAAAATGAAGGTCAAAAAGGGGGAGTCTCATTTTTTTCTAATTTCCTCGAGGTGCCCCTACGTATTCGAAATTTGATTTCTTCCTCCTAAATGTGTATAAAACTTCTTTTTTGTGTATTTTCATACCAAAGATTGCATTTCTTTCCAAAATATATTTACTTTAACAATCATTATTGACCAATCGCGTTTAACCTGACAGTTTTTTTCACGCTTTACTTTGTGCTCATAAAATGGCCGCGCCCATACCGTTATGCAATAGTACATTGATACCTATAGAGATATTAAATGGATGCAGAATTAAGCAAATTGCATACCTTTAGTACTGTTGATTCAATTACAAAACTTGTATGTAGTTGGGCATATACATCGATGTTCCTTTATGCTTTAAGTGCCGTTTTTTAAAGGCCACCCCTAGAAAAAAAGGCGCGTTTTTGCAAGTAGTTTTTTTCTCCTCAGTTTGTGCTGCGCTTCAAAATTGATGTTTTTTATCTTTACTGTTGGTGTTTTTCACATAGCATGTGTAGATGCCTATGTTCGACGATTGTTCTATCTTAAATTTTCATTCAGGGTCCACAAATGAACGAACGAAATGCGGTCTAAATGATCTTCCGAAAATTAACGGTTTTTGAAACAGACTATAACTTGTTCAAAACTGACCTAAATTTCATAGTACAACATTATGGTTGAATGCTGGACCTTACTTCGGTGATTTGTAAACAGCGTTTCGAAATCGTTTAACATTTGTGAAATTATCGCCCATTATTATAACACAACCAGAAAGTCAGATTAGGGCCGAAAAAAACGTAAAGATCATAGTTCTTTTATATTGTCAAAAGTTCAATTTGAATCACTGAATTAGACTAAATTTGCTGTTTTATGCGTCCTGTAACATACAAACTCCAAATGTAGTGTACACATTGACCACGAGCCTTTCCGTCATTGTTTCATCATTCCCACCCCTAACGTTGCATTGAAAATAGCATGTTTCATGAAATAGACTATAGCTAATTAAAACGTGAATATAAACAATGAATTTTGTCATAATCTATGATTTTATGCTGAATTTATGCGCTTAAAGTAAAATTTGCGGAATTCAAATGCCAAAAAGAAACATGTATAGAATACAATGGACCAATGGCCTTTCTATGTTATTTTCCATATGGGGTACCCCTTTTCGATTATTATTTCCTTGAAAGACAAAGTTAATTTAATGTTAAATTAAGAGAGATTATTTATGTTAAAGAATAGGGGGTTTATTTGGTGTTATTAAAAATATAGGTTCGCATTGCTTTTCTGGCTGAAAAATGGAGGTCAAAAAGGGGGAGTCTCATTTTTTTCTAATTTCCTCGAGGTGCCCCTACGTATTCGAAATTTGATTTCTTCCTCCTAAATGTGTATAAAACTTCTTTTTTGTGTATTTTCATACCAAAGATTGCATTTCTTTCCAAAATATATTTACTTTAACAATCATTATTGACCAATCGCGTTTAACCTGACAGTTTTTTTCACGCTTTACTTTGTGCTCATAAAATGGCCGCGCCCATACCGTTATGCAATAGTACATTGATACCTATAGAGATATTAAATGGATGCAGAATTAAGCAAATTGCATACCTTTAGTACTGTTGATTCAATTACAAAACT
Source organism: Limnoperna fortunei (assembly GCA_944474755.1). Classification (NCBI taxonomy): domain Eukaryota; kingdom Metazoa; phylum Mollusca; class Bivalvia; order Mytilida; family Modiolidae; genus Limnoperna; species Limnoperna fortunei. Next base: position 91,061,954 of record OX104112.1, on the reverse strand, counting down.
TGTATGTAGTTGGGCATATACATCGATGTTCCTTTATGCTTTAAGTGCCGTTTTTTAAAGGCCACCCCTAGAAAAAAAGGCGCGTTTTTGCAAGTAGTTTTTTTCTCCTCAGTTTGTGCTGCGCTTCAAAATTGATGTTTTTTATCTTTACTGTTGGTGTTTTTCACATAGCATGTGTAGATGCCTATGTTCGACGATTGTTCTATCTTAAATTTTCATTCAGGGTCCACAAATGAACGAACGAAATGCGGTCTAAATGATCTTCCGAAAATTAACGGTTTTTGAAACAGACTATAACTTGTTCAAAACTGACCTAAATTTCATAGTACAACATTATGGTTGAATGCTGGACCTTACTTCGGTGATTTGTAAACAGCGTTTCGAAATCGTTTAACATTTGTGAAATTATCGCCCATTATTATAACACAACCAGAAAGTCAGATTAGGGCCGAAAAAAACGTAAAGATCATAGTTCTTTTATATTGTCAAAAGTTCAATTTGAATCACTGAATTAGACTAAATTTGCTGTTTTATGCGTCCTGTAACATACAAACTCCAAATGTAGTGTACACATTGACCACGAGCCTTTCCGTCATTGTTTCATCATTCCCACCCCTAACGTTGCATTGAAAATAGCATGTTTCATGAAATAGACTATAGCTAATTAAAACGTGAATATAAACAATGAATTTTGTCATAATCTATGATTTTATGCTGAATTTATGCGCTTAAAGTAAAATTTGCGGAATTCAAATGCCAAAAAGAAACATGTATAGAATACAATGGACCAATGGCCTTTCTATGTTATTTTCCATATGGGGTACCCCTTTTCGATTATTATTTCCTTGAAAGACAAAGTTAATTTAATGTTAAATTAAGAGAGATTATTTATGTTAAAGAATAGGGGGTTTATTTGGTGTTATTAAAAATATAGGTTCGCATTGCTTTTCTGGCTGAAAAATGAAGGTCAAAAAGGGGGAGTCTCATTTTTTTCTAATTTCCTCGAGGTGCCCCTACGTATTCGAAATTTGATTTCTTCCTCCTAAATGTGTATAAAACTTCTTTTTTGTGTATTTTCATACCAAAGATTGCATTTCTTTCCAAAATATATTTACTTTAACAATCATTATTGACCAATCGCGTTTAACCTGACAGTTTTTTTCACGCTTTACTTTGTGCTCATAAAATGGCCGCGCCCATACCGTTATGCAATAGTACATTGATACCTATAGAGATATTAAATGGATGCAGAATTAAGCAAATTGCATACCTTTAGTACTGTTGATTCAATTACAAAACTTGTATGTAGTTGGGCATATACATCGATGTTCCTTTATGCTTTAAGTGCCGTTTTTTAAAGGCCACCCCTAGAAAAAAAGGCGCGTTTTTGCAAGTAGTTTTTTTCTCCTCAGTTTGTGCTGCGCTTCAAAATTGATGTTTTTTATCTTTACTGTTGGTGTTTTTCACATAGCATGTGTAGATGCCTATGTTCGACGATTGTTCTATCTTAAATTTTCATTCAGGGTCCACAAATGAACGAACGAAATGCGGTCTAAATGATCTTCCGAAAATTAACGGTTTTTGAAACAGACTATAACTTGTTCAAAACTGACCTAAATTTCATAGTACAACATTATGGTTGAATGCTGGACCTTACTTCGGTGATTTGTAAACAGCGTTTCGAAATCGTTTAACATTTGTGAAATTATCGCCCATTATTATAACACAACCAGAAAGTCAGATTAGGGCCGAAAAAAACGTAAAGATCATAGTTCTTTTATATTGTCAAAAGTTCAATTTGAATCACTGAATTAGACTAAATTTGCTGTTTTATGCGTCCTGTAACATACAAACTCCAAATGTAGTGTACACATTGACCACGAGCCTTTCCGTCATTGTTTCATCATTCCCACCCCTAACGTTGCATTGAAAATAGCATGTTTCATGAAATAGACTATAGCTAATTAAAACGTGAATATAAACAATGAATTTTGTCATAATCTATGATTTTATGCTGAATTTATGCGCTTAAAGTAAAATTTGCGGAATTCAAATGCCAAAAAGAAACATGTATAGAATACAATGGACCAATGGCCTTTCTATGTTATTTTCCATATGGGGTACCCCTTTTCGATTATTATTTCCTTGAAAGACAAAGTTAATTTAATGTTAAATTAAGAGAGATTATTTATGTTAAAGAATAGGGGGTTTATTTGGTGTTATTAAAAATATAGGTTCGCATTGCTTTTCTGGCTGAAAAATGAAGGTCAAAAAGGGGGAGTCTCATTTTTTTCTAATTTCCTCGAGGTGCCCCTACGTATTCGAAATTTGATTTCTTCCTCCTAAATGTGTATAAAACTTCTTTTTTGTGTATTTTCATACCAAAGATTGCATTTCTTTCCAAAATATATTTACTTTAACAATCATTATTGACCAATCGCGTTTAACCTGACAGTTTTTTTCACGCTTTACTTTGTGCTCATAAAATGGCCGCGCCCATACCGTTATGCAATAGTACATTGATACCTATAGAGATATTAAATGGATGCAGAATTAAGCAAATTGCATACCTTTAGTACTGTTGATTCAATTACAAAACTTGTATGTAGTTGGGCATATACATCGATGTTCCTTTATGCTTTAAGTGCCGTTTTTTAAAGGCCACCCCTAGAAAAAAAGGCGCGTTTTTGCAAGTAGTTTTTTTCTCCTCAGTTTGTGCTGCGCTTCAAAATTGATGTTTTTTATCTTTACTGTTGGTGTTTTTCACATAGCATGTGTAGATGCCTATGTTCGACGATTGTTCTATCTTAAATTTTCATTCAGGGTCCACAAATGAACGAACGAAATGCGGTCTAAATGATCTTCCGAAAATTAACGGTTTTTGAAACAGACTATAACTTGTTCAAAACTGACCTAAATTTCATAGTACAACATTATGGTTGAATGCTGGACCTTACTTCGGTGATTTGTAAACAGCGTTTCGAAATCGTTTAACATTTGTGAAATTATCGCCCATTATTATAACACAACCAGAAAGTCAGATTAGGGCCGAAAAAAACGTAAAGATCATAGTTCTTTTATATTGTCAAAAGTTCAATTTGAATCACTGAATTAGACTAAATTTGCTGTTTTATGCGTCCTGTAACATACAAACTCCAAATGTAGTGTACACATTGACCACGAGCCTTTCCGTCATTGTTTCATCATTCCCACCCCTAACGTTGCATTGAAAATAGCATGTTTCATGAAATAGACTATAGCTAATTAAAACGTGAATATAAACAATGAATTTTGTCATAATCTATGATTTTATGCTGAATTTATGCGCTTAAAGTAAAATTTGCGGAATTCAAATGCCAAAAAGAAACATGTATAGAATACAATGGACCAATGGCCTTTCTATGTTATTTTCCATATGGGGTACCCCTTTTCGATTATTATTTCCTTGAAAGACAAAGTTAATTTAATGTTAAATTAAGAGAGATTATTTATGTTAAAGAATAGGGGGTTTATTTGGTGTTATTAAAAATATAGGTTCGCATTGCTTTTCTGGCTGAAAAATGAAGGTCAAAAAGGGGGAGTCTCATTTTTTTCTAATTTCCTCGAGGTGCCCCTACGTATTCGAAATTTGATTTCTTCCTCCTAAATGTGTATAAAACTTCTTTTTTGTGTATTTTCATACCAAAGATTGCATTTCTTTCCAAAATATATTTACTTTAACAATCATTATTGACCAATCGCGTTTAACCTGACAGTTTTTTTCACGCTTTACTTTGTGCTCATAAAATGGCCGCGCCCATACCGTTATGCAATAGTACATTGATACCTATAGAGATATTAAATGGATGCAGAATTAAGCAAATTGCATACCTTTAGTACTGTTGATTCAATTACAAAACTTGTATGTAGTTGGGCATATACATCGATGTTCCTTTATGCTTTAAGTGCCGTTTTTTAAAGGCCACCCCTAGAAAAAAAGGCGCGTTTTTGCAAGTAGTTTTTTTCTCCTCAGTTTGTGCTGCGCTTCAAAATTGATGTTTTTTATCTTTACTGTTGGTGTTTTTCACATAGCATGTGTAGATGCCTATGTTCGACGATTGTTCTATCTTAAATTTTCATTCAGGGTCCACAAATGAACGAACGAAATGCGGTCTAAATGATCTTCCGAAAATTAACGGTTTTTGAAACAGACTATAACTTGTTCAAAACTGACCTAAATTTCATAGTACAACATTATGGTTGAATGCTGGACCTTACTTCGGTGATTTGTAAACAGCGTTTCGAAATCGTTTAACATTTGTGAAATTATCGCCCATTATTATAACACAACCAGAAAGTCAGATTAGGGCCGAAAAAAACGTAAAGATCATAGTTCTTTTATATTGTCAAAAGTTCAATTTGAATCACTGAATTAGACTAAATTTGCTGTTTTATGCGTCCTGTAACATACAAACTCCAAATGTAGTGTACACATTGACCACGAGCCTTTCCGTCATTGTTTCATCATTCCCACCCCTAACGTTGCATTGAAAATAGCATGTTTCATGAAATAGACTATAGCTAATTAAAACGTGAATATAAACAATGAATTTTGTCATAATCTATGATTTTATGCTGAATTTATGCGCTTAAAGTAAAATTTGCGGAATTCAAATGCCAAAAAGAAACATGTATAGAATACAATGGACCAATGGCCTTTCTATGTTATTTTCCATATGGGGTACCCCTTTTCGATTATTATTTCCTTGAAAGACAAAGTTAATTTAATGTTAAATTAAGAGAGATTATTTATGTTAAAGAATAGGGGGTTTATTTGGTGTTATTAAAAATATAGGTTCGCATTGCTTTTCTGGCTGAAAAATGAAGGTCAAAAAGGGGGAGTCTCATTTTTTTCTAATTTCCTCGAGGTGCCCCTACGTATTCGAAATTTGATTTCTTCCTCCTAAATGTGTATAAAACTTCTTTTTTGTGTATTTTCATACCAAAGATTGCATTTCTTTCCAAAATATATTTACTTTAACAATCATTATTGACCAATCGCGTTTAACCTGACAGTTTTTTTCACGCTTTACTTTGTGCTCATAAAATGGCCGCGCCCATACCGTTATGCAATAGTACATTGATACCTATAGAGATATTAAATGGATGCAGAATTAAGCAAATTGCATACCTTTAGTACTGTTGATTCAATTACAAAACTTGTATGTAGTTGGGCATATACATCGATGTTCCTTTATGCTTTAAGTGCCGTTTTTTAAAGGCCACCCCTAGAAAAAAAGGCGCGTTTTTGCAAGTAGTTTTTTTTCTCCTCAGTTTGTGCTGCGCTTCAAAATTGATGTTTTTTATCTTTACTGTTGGTGTTTTTCACATAGCATGTGTAGATGCCTATGTTCGACGATTGTTCTATCTTAAATTTTCATTCAGGGTCCACAATTGAACGAACGAAATGCGGTCTAAATGATCTTCCGAAAATTAACGGTTTTTGAAACAGACTATAACTTGTTCAAAACTGACCTAAATTTCATAGTACAACATTATGGTTGAATGCTGGACCTTACTTCGGTGATTTGTAAACAGCGTTTCGAAATCGTTTAACATTTGTGAAATTATCGCCCATTATTATAACACAACCAGAAAGTCAGATTAGGGCCGAAAAAAACGTAAAGATCATAGTTCTTTTATATTGTCAAAAGTTCAATTTGAATCACTGAATTAGACTAAATTTGCTGTTTTATGCGTCCTGTAACATACAAACTCCAAATGTAGTGTACACATTGACCACGAGCCTTTCCGTCATTGTTTCATCATTCCCACCCCTAACGTTGCATTGAAAATAGCATGTTTCATGAAATAGACTATAGCTAATTAAAACGTGAATATAAACAATGAATTTTGTCATAATCTATGATTTTATGCTGAATTTATGCGCTTAAAGTAAAATTTGCGGAATTCAAATGCCAAAAAGAAACATGTATAGAATACAATGGACCAATGGCCTTTCTATGTTATTTTCCATATGGGGTACCCCTTTTCGATTATTATTTCCTTGAAAGACAAAGTTAATTTAATGTTAAATTAAGAGAGATTATTTATGTTAAAGAATAGGGGGTTTATTTGGTGTTATTAAAAATATAGGTTCGCATTGCTTTTCTGGCTGAAAAATGAAGGTCAAAAAGGGGGAGTCTCATTTTTTTCTAATTTCCTCGAGGTGCCCCTACGTATTCGAAATTTGATTTCTTCCTCCTAAATGTGTATAAAACTTCTTTTTTGTGTATTTTCATACCAAAGATTGCATTTCTTTCCAAAATATATTTACTTTAACAATCATTATTGACCAATCGCGTTTAACCTGACAGTTTTTTTCACGCTTTACTTTGTGCTCATAAAATGGCCGCGCCCATACCGTTATGCAATAGTACATTGATACCTATAGAGATATTAAATGGATGCAGAATTAAGCAAATTGCATACCTTTAGTACTGTTGATTCAATTACAAAACTTGTATGTAGTTGGGCATATACATCGATGTTCCTTTATGCTTTAAGTGCCGTTTTTTAAAGGCCACCCCTAGAAAAAAAGGCGCGTTTTTGCAAGTAGTTTTTTTCTCCTCAGTTTGTGCTGCGCTTCAAAATTGATGTTTTTTATCTTTACTGTTGGTGTTTTTCACATAGCATGTGTAGATGCCTATGTTCGACGATTGTTCTATCTTAAATTTTCATTCAGGGTCCACAAATGAACGAACGAAATGCGGTCTAAATGATCTTCCGAAAATTAACGGTTTTTGAAACAGACTATAACTTGTTCAAAACTGACCTAAATTTCATAGTACAACATTATGGTTGAATGCTGGACCTTACTTCGGTGATTTGTAAACAGCGTTTCGAAATCGTTTAACATTTGTGAAATTATCGCCCATTATTATAACACAACCAGAAAGTCAGATTAGGGCCGAAAAAAACGTAAAGATCATAGTTCTTTTATATTGTCAAAAGTTCAATTTGAATCACTGAATTAGACTAAATTTGCTGTTTTATGCGTCCTGTAACATACAAACTCCAAATGTAGTGTACACATTGACCACGAGCCTTTCCGTCATTGTTTCATCATTCCCACCCCTAACGTTGCATTGAAAATAGCATGTTTCATGAAATAGACTATAGCTAATTAAAACGTGAATATAAACAATGAATTTTGTCATAATCTATGATTTTATGCTGAATTTATGCGCTTAAAGTAAAATTTGCGGAATTCAAATGCCAAAAAGAAACATGTATAGAATACAATGGACCAATGGCCTTTCTATGTTATTTTCCATATGGGGTACCCCTTTTCGATTATTATTTCCTTGAAAGACAAAGTTAATTTAATGTTAAATTAAGAGAGATTATTTATGTTAAAGAATAGGGGGTTTATTTGGTGTTATTAAAAATATAGGTTCGCATTGCTTTTCTGGCTGAAAAATGAAGGTCAAAAAGGGGGAGTCTCATTTTTTTCTAATTTCCTCGAGGTGCCCCTACGTATTCGAAATTTGATTTCTTCCTCCTAAATGTGTATAAAACTTCTTTTTTGTGTATTTTCATACCAAAGATTGCATTTCTTTCCAAAATATATTTACTTTAACAATCATTATTGACCAATCGCGTTTAACCTGACAGTTTTTTTCACGCTTTACTTTGTGCTCATAAAATGGCCGCGCCCATACCGTTATGCAATAGTACATTGATACCTATAGAGATATTAAATGGATGCAGAATTAAGCAAATTGCATACCTTTAGTACTGTTGATTCAATTACAAAACTTGTATGTAGTTGGGCATATACATCGATGTTCCTTTATGCTTTAAGTGCCGTTTTTTAAAGGCCACCCCTAGAAAAAAAGGCGCGTTTTTGCAAGTAGTTTTTTTTCTCCTCAGTTTGTGCTGCGCTTCAAAATTGATGTTTTTTATCTTTACTGTTGGTGTTTTTCACATAGCATGTGTAGATGCCTATGTTCGACGATTGTTCTATCTTAAATTTTCATTCAGGGTCCACAAATGAACGAACGAAATGCGGTCTAAATGATCTTCCGAAAATTAACGGTTTTTGAAACAGACTATAACTTGTTCAAAACTGACCTAAATTTCATAGTACAACATTATGGTTGAATGCTGGACCTTACTTCGGTGATTTGTAAACAGCGTTTCGAAATCGTTTAACATTTGTGAAATTATCGCCCATTATTATAACACAACCAGAAAGTCAGATTAGGGCCGAAAAAAACGTAAAGATCATAGTTCTTTTATATTGTCAAAAGTTCAATTTGAATCACTGAATTAGACTAAATTTGCTGTTTTATGCGTCCTGTAACATACAAACTCCAAATGTAGTGTACACATTGACCACGAGCCTTTCCGTCATTGTTTCATCATTCCCACCCCTAACGTTGCATTGAAAATAGCATGTTTCATGAAATAGACTATAGCTAATTAAAACGTGAATATAAACAATGAATTTTGTCATAATCTATGATTTTATGCTGAATTTATGCGCTTAAAGTAAAATTTGCGGAATTCAAATGCCAAAAAGAAACATGTATAGAATACAATGGACCAATGGCCTTTCTATGTTATTTTCCATATGGGGTACCCCTTTTCGATTATTATTTCCTTGAAAGACAAAGTTAATTTAATGTTAAATTAAGAGAGATTATTTATGTTAAAGAATAGGGGGTTTATTTGGTGTTATTAAAAATATAGGTTCGCATTGCTTTTCTGGCTGAAAAATGAAGGTCAAAAAGGGGGAGTCTCATTTTTTTCTAATTTCCTCGAGGTGCCCCTACGTATTCGAAATTTGATTTCTTCCTCCTAAATGTGTATAAAACTTCTTTTTTGTGTATTTTCATACCAAAGATTGCATTTCTTTCCAAAATATATTTACTTTAACAATCATTATTGACCAATCGCGTTTAACCTGACAGTTTTTTTCACGCTTTACTTTGTGCTCATAAAATGGCCGCGCCCATACCGTTATGCAATAGTACATTGATACCTTCATACTACCGGATGTTTCTAAACTAAGTTCTAATTCGGCGACGTTCTTCAGTTCCGTCAATGTGTAATTTTAACTGACAAAATTGTTGGACCAAATAATTTTACATAAAAAAATATAATGCGAAATATGAATATTTTCAGAATAATACTCTTTTATTTCAGACTGTGTACCGACTACCATCTTTACTTTACCCTTACCACGGAAACCTTAAAAAAAAATACCCAAACTGATGGTGGCGCTACAAAGAAATAAGATCAAACAGGGAGAGTCTATACTTTGGATAATATAACCACTCTACAGGAAAATTGCCAATCATTGCAAACAAAGATTGGAGTCCGAATTCTCGTAGTCTTACCTTCCCTTGAATTTATTTAATGATTTGTTTCATACATACTTAAAATGTCTTGTGCACTTGAAATATTCATGTTTATTTGTAATTGTTTATTTGTATGTATATGCTTTCAACCTTCATGAGTAAAATTATGCATTATTGAATTGGGAAATAAAGAAACAAATGACTTACCATCTTCATAGGGACACTTGTTTATAATACTAGAAGATAAGGCCTCCAATACTTTGTATCTCCAGCTTTCACAAGATTTAAATAAGTGTCTTCGAGGTCTTGAATACGGGTGTGGAATACTTGTACTGTAAAATACTTTGACCTTTGCCCTGGTATATCCGTCGTCTTTTTCTTTCGCAATTTTATGCAGACCTGGATTTAACATCCACAGACGAATAAAAACACTATGATCCTCTATAAAAGCCGGTTCCTTATTTAGAAAATCTGGTCTTACAAAATATGTTTCATCTATTTTCAGTCTAACGCGACGAATTTTTGACTGTCCTTTTGAGCATTTCCATGACTTGTGAAATAGTTTTGATTGTACTAACTTAAGATCTTTAATCAAAACGGCTTCTATTTGGAAAAAAATAATTTGTTCTGTAGAACATTTATATTCTACATTTACACTTCTAACGCTCGTTAAAACTGCCGGTGGTTTTAAAATGCGAATGTGTTCTTGGTCGGACAGTGAATTCTTATTTACAACCACAGACATGACTTGAGGTCCAGTGTCACTTGCACTTGGAAATATCTGTGTAAAAAGATATTGTGAGTTATACATACATGTAAGGAGGAAATATGGTAACAAAAAGACGCATCAACTATACATTAGATTTCAAGTGGCTTAGTAGCAAACAATTTTAATCAAATTTCTCTTAATCTGCTTAAACAGAGAAATAAATTTTTCTTAATCTGCTTAATCATAGAAATAGACAAACAATTATTTAGGCTATCAATTTGTATTGTTTAAACATGAATTGATAGCCTAAATGCAAGAAAAATCATGTATATTCTAAGAGACTCTGTTACACATTTAAGTAAATCATGCCCCAAAATATGCCCAAAAATTAAATACTTTATGTAATTGTAAAAATGTACAGTGATAATAAATCAGAAAATACAGAGGCGTTTTTGGTCAGTATATTTAAAAAAAATATATTCACATTTTTTTCGACCGGAAACTTCAGTGGGAAACTTCTATTGACTGTTACGCTACTAAAACGGTGATTTTTTCCCTTCAGAAGATACCGAGGCGTAAATAAAACAAGATCAAAAATCTAAGTACTAAATTACAGCACGGATTATATTAAGATTTTCCCTTATTCACTTGGATTTTAAAAGAGAACAATTTACTCTACCACCCTCTTTTAAAGCGTGTAAAAGAAGAGGGCTTCGTTTCGGAATGTTTGTGCTTTCTTGTCTGAATCCGAATCTAATATAACTTACACACATATGACCGTATCTTAAGATACCAGTTAGTCATGTACTATTGAGTACCGGCGTGTCAACATGAAGGTTGTGACTTGCTAGAATTCACTGTGCTAGACTTCAAATTTAATGAGCAAAGATTGCTAGTTTTTCTCCTTACGGGTGCTTTCACTGGGTACTCCGGCTCCCCCCACCCACAAAAATTGAATAAAAATTGGACGCAATGATAAAGCTGTAAAGAAGCTGAAAGTGGCAAACTCAAACAAGTAAACGTACAAACATTTAGAGATTTACTTGTGTAACATTTGTAAAGTGCAACCTTTTTGTTATTAATTTGAACGTCACACAATTATGTACAACACAAAAAGACAACGTTTAGATGAAACGAAACCTAAACTTATTTTATTTTTTTTAATCGAGATTTAAGAAAAAATCAATCCTGAGATGCAACAACTGGACTTTGTATAAGAGGCGTAAGAAGGGATATCTAAAATAAATTACCGGTATACATTTGATACTTTGTTTATTTTCTGGACACTTGCTGTGAAGAATAATGCAAAGAAGATACTTGTAATTGTGTTCATCAAAAAAGTGACAAACACGAAATAAATGCTTCAAACGGGACAACTGAACGGCGAGGTGTTTGGCGGATTTACATTAAAACGTTCAATAAATAAATAAATTATATTGACACATTTTTGCCACGTGTTTGTGGGAGATAAAAATGTAACTTTCAACATTATTAAGTATAATAATTGTATAAATAGTATTTTTCTTTAGAAAATATATCACATAAAGTTAATTCTTCAACATTCTGAATGGACTGTACATAACTGTAGCTATTAACATTATTATTTGTTCCTAATCGTTGAATTCTAGCAGCTAAGACTATACATTTACACTTAAATTTCAATATCAAAAAGACACATGTAATGGTTTCATATGTATTAAAAAATTACCTTTTCTATTAAAACAAATATAAAAACACCTTTGAAGAAATTGTAATCCATTTTATGCGTATCCGAGTTATTTCCCTTCAATTGATTCTGAAACTCGGCACAACTGTTGCACACGAATACAAAGAAGATGTCTCCATAGAAATGTTTAAACGTGATTTTATCATTTTTATTTGTGTTTACACATGACGTATTCAATAAATAATAGCGGGCTTTCAATATGTGCATGTTTACGTGTATTATGCCACGCTGTCTTGGATCTTTCGGTTGTACCAGGGACAGTCTATCCTAACAGTTAGTATAGACTGTCCCTGCATGTACACATGTTTCATAATTTTTACAATTTAAGTTTATTTAGAAGTGTTCTTGTATTGTTACTTGTAATTACGTGTACATTGTATTTTTTTTACATTTTTGTTGGTCTGCTTGCTTATAACTTGCTTATAATCATTATGTTTTTCTAGCCTTTTAAATGCATTTCTATTTTTCTTTGCATATGAAAGAACCACGATTTTCGTACGAAATGCGTGCAAATTATACATATATTGTGCGTGTAAATGTATGTTACTTTGGCACATAGACATGTGAACTGAATCAGGAGCCACAACCAGTGTGGACACTTTCCTTTGCAGCTCCTTATACATATGCTTGCATTTTACTAAAGTTTATATGTTATTCTGGTCCCCTGTCTATACGAATGTTTGACAACAATAACATTCGTACTGCTTTGCAATAAAATTTCCCCCTTCTTTTATTGCCTAGCAAATCTGGATCGTCTTACATTCGAAATCTCGTTAATTTAAAAAAAAAAACGAAGATGTTTTAACATGTATTTGAATGGAATGTGTCAATGGGTCAGAAAGGATTCTTTGTTTTCCGAGTAATTGTTTATAAGTATGTAGAATGACAACTTTTTTATCTTTAATTCGCCATATGTTTGGGTTTCTTGTTATTTTTACTTCTTTGTTTGTCTGGCAAGCCTAATATAGTGTATTTAACATTAAATGTGCACGAATATTCTGTTGTTACAAACTATATATTGCAGAAGATTTCATTTATGTGTTTGTGTCCTGTCCTGTTTGTATGGCTTGTGCATACAAGATATTGATTAATTAAATCAACAAAGTGAAATTGGAGAACAAATATCTAGTGTCAACCTGTTTGCCTTGTTTGTTCGCACTAAAGGGTATTTACAAAATAAGAAAGTTCCAAACATTACTTTTTGGTTGTCTTCTTTTTCTGTTGATTAACATTGATCTCCAAATGAAATGATGAGAAAACGTTCACTCTGACGGGAGTAGGATGTGCATGTGAAAGGTAGTTAACGTGATTGCCGAAAACCAGCTTGAAATATGTATTATTTTTACTATGTATATGTTTTGCACGTTACATTTTATCGCCTGTTTCTACTGATGTAACATCGTTCTTTGAGAGTCAAACCCATGTTACACTCTCTCAAATGTAAATTAATTTTCTGCAATGCTATTCTGGGACATATCAAAAGGAACGGAAAATGACTATATTTGGATGTCCTTTTTTTCTTAATCTCCAACACTTTGGTGTAAGTATTGGACTCGAACACGTGAGCTTGATCTTCAAGAAACATGCCCTGAATCCATAAAAGTTGCCACACAAAGCGCTGATTGTAAATTGTCGTTCTAATGTGATATAATTCTATTCATGCTGTTATTTATTTATATTAAGTGCTTTGATTGGATAAAAACACTTAAATGGCGTCTTCTCAGATAATTTATATATCGATATTTCCTCTGAGCGGACTACTTTCAGTATCCAATGTAAACAAGATGGCGTCCTCCTAGCGTATCGTCTGGGAGAGGGGACAATGTTTTCTCTGCCCCAATGATTTCCAAATTAAATCGAATGAGATTTCAAATAAAATATAATATAAATACAATTTAGTGTTTCATTTTTTTTCCTATCAATATCTACAGAACCGCGATTCCTTTGGTACTATGTTTTGCATATCCATGCCCTTTCCGGCCTATGTACGTTTGAGGTTTAGATGGGTTTCTGTAACTGTTTTTTGCTGTTTTAAAAATCGCAACTATTATTTCACAGAATTATAAGGATTAAACACTGTGTTTTAGAAAATTATCAATGTGTAAACTCCGACGACTTCCTCACAAACTTGACATAAAGTCATTCGGATATTAGTTTGTGAGTGAGTCGCCGGAGTTTACACATTGATAATTTCCTAAAACCCAGTGTTTAATCCTAAAATAATATGGGAAGTTTACGAAGCAGGATCGAGGCATGTTTTCCTTCTTTAAAGTTTGTAAGCAGTTGTACGAGACCCTATAGTTGTATTGGCAAAGTTTCTGAATGACAAATATAGTGTGTAATTTGTTTGCTTTTTTGTTTGTTTGAATGATGTTTTAACGCCCCAGTCAACAATTTTTCAGCTATATCGTGGAGTCCATTTTTTATTGGGGAGGAAGCCGAAGTACTCGGAGAGAACCCCGGACCTTCGGTAGGAAAACTGGCAATCCTTGTCAATTTAGATTGGAGTCGAGTACACCATGCGAGCAGTGAGACTCGAACCCGCAACCTCAGTATTGTCAGACCACGTGATCAATAGTAGACGAACTATCTTAACCACTTGGCCACCGAGGCCCCTGTGTGTAATTTGTGAGGGTTCTTTAATTTGCGACATTCAAGTCGACAATGTTGATAATAATTTCAATAATTTTGATAATACATGTAAGATATACCTTTTTAAAAAAGTTTGATTACCTTCTTAGGTTTTGAGTGTGTTTTGTCTAAAACTGAATATTATGAACTCATATAGAAATCTTTATTTTGATTCGCTTAGACGCCGCCACGTGACATGTGAGACATTTCTTTCCCCTCGAAAAGTAAGGTCACCCTCGGGGCAAGCCCTCGGGTGACCTTACTTTCTCGAAGAAAGAAATCACTGGGACATACACCAACTAGGTTGATAATTGTATAATATGTTACCTATGTAATCCAAGGTGATTATGAATTTATGCGCCAGTGAAAAGTTTGAGGCTCCTATTAAAAATTTGTTTTGTTTTGTTTTGTTTTGTTTTGTTTTGTTTTGTTTTGTTTTGTTTTGTTTTGTTTTGTTTTGTTTTGTTTTGTTTTGTTTTGTTTTGTTTTGTTTTGTTTTGTTTTGTTTTGTTTTGTTTTGTTTTGTTTCGTTTCGTTTCGTTTCGTTTCGTTTCGTTTCGTTTCGTTTCGTTTCGTTTCGTTTTGTTTTGGTTTTTTGTTTTTTGTTTTTGTTTATCGATTTTTTTGCTTTGTTTTTGTTTTTGTGGGTTTTTTGGGGGGAGAGGGGTGTTAGTGTGTCTTTAATCGTGAACTGCTTGCATTTTATTTGCAGTAAACTACTGATATGAAAATCAGCATTAACATTTTAGTGAGGCCTACGAAGGGAGGGATTATTGCCTCTGTCGAGTATAACGATGAATCGCGTTTAGTGGTGGCATGAAATAGTGTGCGCTGTAACTCGTAAGCGCATCCGACACACCTGTCTCTTATATGTTAGTTTTAGAAAATCGATTATCTCCCTTTGTAACAAATAATGTATGAATTTAAAAAGCCTTTTTTTCTTCTTTGCATTTTCTCCTATATCATGAAGGCAACATTTATTGGTAAGGGACTACCCGACATGGATTGTTTGGTCTGAATTCTACGAATAATGTATATCAGGATACAGGGTTCACCACAGGATATTCAAGGGCGGTGCTCCTCCCGACTCTTGACTTTGTTTCCTCCACCCTACAATTTTGAGCTCAATACTAAAGTTTGACTTTATTCCTAAAACAATGAAGTTTTTAAATACATAAATACATGTATATTTTGACTGGTAGCAAAAATACAAGTGGGAAAAACAAAAACAAAAACTGATATCACTATCATGAATAAATAAACATCACTCTAAAATATTTATGAGTAAGGAAATGGATCATAGTTCGACTTGCACCATCCTTGGATTTTGAGCAGTGGTGATCCCTGAAGATAGACTTGTATATATATTTACAAATCAAAGTACACGTATAAAGAACGGAATATGGTTGATTATTTGCATAACGTTCAGTAAGCAATATTTCAGCTATATTCAGTACGAGAACAAGTTTACAGACACTAAATCAACAGAAGAGGAGGGACAAATTTTCGACTGGAACAGAAAAAGTACCCTACAGGATTACTGAGAAGGGTCATATAATCAATATAATCAAGCTTTTCGTTGCAGCTACAGTGAACCTCCTTTCTTTCTAAATCTACAAAAGGTGTGCTTATCATGCAAGGAACGTGGCACTCTCCAAACACTTTACCCACTAAGATCCGCGGTCCTCACAATAATCTGACAACCGCCAGAGCTTCCCTTATCCGCCAGCTGATTACGCGCTAGGCGGCTCTGTGGGCCACAAACAGGCATTCCTTCTATGATATAGGCGCTAATTTCACACTTGACGTAAAACAACATAGTCTTACTGACACCTTTTAAAATATTGTAAGTCTTTCTTTTACATATCATGGACAATAATTACATAACTATATACCCGCTGGTTATGTATCGAACTTAATAATAGCTAAAGAACATCTTAGAAACGGTCAAAATATTGACATTACCGACAGATGAGCAGATCAGGCATTAAAGTTCCTATGGTTCAATTTAAATCCGCTACGGTCACTGAAAAACTAAATTATGTAACGTATCTTATTCATATACAGGACGGAAAAGTTGCCTCCTTCCATTTAAATATTCTACTAGATTTGTTACTTATATGCCCTGCAAACTTCAAACATAAGGGGCGGGGTGTTCCAACACTTTATTTTGTAACATTCCAGTGGCTTATCTAGGATTTTCTCATAAGGGGCCGCATTTGTCATACAGACAGCCCGTTCTCAACATATTTTTTGTACGACCCAGAAGCTTGTATTAATAAATAAAAGGTTTGGGGTTGAGTACAACCCCAAATTAACTTAAACAAATTATACAAAATAGGGGGTGGGTGGTGAAATACCTCATTTTTAACTTTTAGAAAGTATAGAGAATATATCATGTATATGTCACGTAAAAATGGGTTTTTCAGCTATATCATTGCGTCCAGTTTTTTGCGTAGTTTATTTAAGACCCGCCCTATCGCCTGTGGACCCTATATTCATATTCTCTTTAAAATTTTTGATCAATATATAAGCATTAAAACTAAGAGAATATGTTAATGCGAAATCATATAACAAGAATTTTATTTTTAACAACAATTTTTCATTTCGTTTTTTTTTTCAATAATGATCTATCCATCGACTAAAATCAGCTGATCCGGTCTAAAATTAAATATGAACTCAATTGTGTTTTAGTACACACAGGTATATACTATACATGTATTACCTATGAATAATGCGTTAGGTAGTGTTTTGTGAAGTTAAAATGATATTTACGGTTCAGTTGTTTAAATATTTCTATGGAAGACTAATTTTGTGGTCGGACATTTTGTATTTTGATTGTACCTTAGTGTTTGATTGAGGTTATGTATTATGGCATTACATCGAAAGAAATCATAAATTATTTACATTATAAGAGAAATTGATTAATTCTTATATTGGTTCAATTTTTACATTGATTTCGAGAAAAAGGAGTATCACAAAGAATGGAGAAGTGATTATAATGAAGGTTGCTTTCACAGAATGAACCAAAAATACTGTAACGACATGGAAAATGAATGTAAAATGCAGAAAGAAACAAAAGAAACGTGAAAAGACAATCAAACATAAATATACGTTGGATTTATTTCCCACGTCAGTGATGGCAAGAAAAGGTATGTATGGCTCAAGATCAGTGCGTGTCAATGAAGTAGGGGTAGGCGGGAAAGCAAAATATAGGACGATATTTTTTTAAAGTGTTTTTGATTACATAACAAATGTATACGTTGAAACAAGACTTACCATGACCAAAGCTAGAATAATAAGATTGTTATACTAAATTCATAATTTAAAAAAAAAAAACTTAATAACCTCAACTTCTATACAGAAGTTGTATTTTGTACACTCAAAAATATAGTATATAGTTCTGTCTTGTTCTGTTCAAGAACAAACTATTCTGTCTACGGTGAATATTTTGTCTAATTCAAGATTAAATTGAGCTATAAAAAGCGGAAGAACAATAGAACGCAAATTGACCTGTAAAATTCTTCCGCAAATAAACTGACAGTGCAAAGAGTATTAACTAAAGCCCCGGATTATCGTATTGTAAACATATAAAATATCGACTTTTCATCAGTATTATTTGCAATAATACTTCATTAACAACGTTCAAAAAAATTCATAATCAATCAGATTTGCAACAAAAAAATCATATCCATTTAATATCTGTAAATATGTTACACAATACTGTGGAATTATCGATAAATCTCCTCAAATAACAACTTTTGGAAAATTAGGCTAATATTTAAAAAAAAATTTAATCGAATTTGCAACAAAATTGGTAGCATTAAATTAAAATATTGTACAAACGACGTGGTATTTTATCATTTTAATTTGAATTCCCGTACATTTTCAGCACTCCAGAATTCAATTCCAGGTAATTGTTATAAATATATACAAACCTTTGCAACCACATAGCCTTTCTAATATTGTTTTGATTTCTTGTGTAGAAATCTGGCAATAACAATTTTTGAAAATCATATTTTTGATAGTTTTACCGCGGACCCGTGTTAAAATTTTAAATAAATTATGGTAAACATATACAAAATTTTGTCATTCATTATATTGTGTGAATTTCAACATAGTTTATGATTCTGAGATTCCCAGTGGTCCTTCGTCAGTGATTATAAAATTATATTGACTGAGAAAATAAGGATACAGGTCAATTGGTCCCAATTCCAATTCGTCCCAAGTCAATTGGTCCCAAATTTGGTAAATTGGTCCCATTTCCAATTTGTCCCAAGTCAATTGGTCCCAACTTTTATTTAAAATGTTTTATTTGTTTTTAAGAGATTATTTAAGGGATTATTTCAACATATTGATGTATATTTATGCTTTTGGTGTAGAAATTATTATGAAAATATTTGCTCTTAGTTAACATTATATGTTAAAATAATAACAATAGAAGACAAAACAAGTTTCTACATCTACATCTACATCTACTGTATACAGAGCACTGTCTAGGTAGACCGTTACGCTCCGGAACTAATTGCACTGCGGTGGCGGTTAGAGTAAGAAAAAAGAAAGAATTTAAAGAGTGAAAATGTAAAAACTAGGATAGAAACTGAAAGAAACTGATAGAAATAACAAACTCGATTCCATATTGCTTTCTGCTCTTTTGGTCAGACCAATCCGGCTACCGAAGCGGCCACTGGGTATACACCCATCTTCTTCCCATGAGTGGCTCTTGTTCTAGTGGTTGATGGTGTTAGGTAGTCCTCTGGTGGTATATCTACTAATCTATTGATGATTTTGAATAGCATGGCAAGTTGGATCTTTGTTCTTCTACTTTCCAGGGATTCCCAATTCAGTGTCTCTAGCATTGATGTTACGCTACTTGATGTTCTGTAGTCGTTTGTCACATATCTTGCGGCTCTACGTTGTATCAGGCTAACTTATGGATTTACTGTGTGTGGTATGAATTCCATATTGATGCGCAATACTCCATGCTAGGTCGAACTTAGCTGTTGTATGCGTTTGACTTTGTCTGCTTGTTGGCAATTCGCAAATTTCTCTTCAAGAAACATAGCATGCTGTTCGCTTATTTACAGTTTTATTTATATGGTTGTTCCAAGACAAGTCATGGCTGATCTCAACGCCTAGGTACAAAAAGTTTATGTTCTTTATTGAGATTTACAGCACTATACTATTTTTTTACATATATTTGAACCACTTATGCCTATCCATTCATTCTAGCATACATACTGTCTTTCTTACTTTTCTCACTTGGTGCTTTCATACCTACTTTCACCATACAAGAATGACATTCGTTCTCACACTGACGATCATTTTAACTTACAGAAAACATTCAAAATATATAAATGTTATTCTTTGAAACACAAAACACTTTCACAAAATCCAAACTTTATTCATAAATATATAAAATAAAAAAGCAAAGCACAAATGCACAACATAATAAAGCAAAGTACAAAATCACAACATAATAAAGCAAGCACAAGATAAAAAAGTAAAGCACAAAAACACAACATAAAAAAGAAAAGCACAAAAGTACAACATAAAAACACAAAGCACAAAACGCAACATAAATAAAATTGTACAGATTAAGTCTCTACACTGTCTTCGGTGGTACCAAAAGTCCCACTGACTTTAAGAGGGTAGAAGGCGTGATCGATTTCTTCTTTGCTGTAGCTCTCCCACAGCTGAAAAATCTTGGACTAGCAACTTCTTGTTGCAGATCTCTGGGTCCTGGTGAGTTTTTGTTCGGATACCAACTGGATCTGCATGAGAACGTACCTGAAGATAAAAGAAATAAAAACATGTATATTTTTGACATACTTGATGACATTTTTAAAGTAACTTTTACAGAATTAAAGAAGTAATTAAATATCTTTAATTACACATATTACGTATATGGCAGACAAATGGAGAACTACTTTATTTATTTTTCATTTATTTCGTACTTTAAATCACTCTTTTAAGTATAATAATAAAATACCTGGCTTCTTCACTGAGCAGTTTTGTCATCACATACAGTTGAAGAGACTGTCCCTTGGCTTTACTGTTTAGGCGCTGGTGCCAGCCTTCAACATCATTGTTCGTACGCACTGACTGCCCAAACACTGATCATGTGCTGATAAGAAACTTGGAGCTGGTGATATACTTTTACATATAAATGTGTATATTAAATTACAAATTTGAACATATTATAATTTGTTTTGTATAGGGAGTTTCTTAATTTCCATAACTTATTATTAATTCCCATAAAAAAACAAAAATTGTTCTAAAATATTCTTTTTAAAAGAGTTGGGACCAATTTTAAAAGTGTTGGGACCAATTGTCCAAAAGTGGGACCAATTGGCAAAGACTTGGGACGAATTGGCTGGGACCAATTTGCATGTGGGACCAATTGACCAGACACCGAAAATAAGCTTCGTTATTCAGATAATTTTCAAACAAGATCTGTGAGGTATCCATCTGCGATCCCATGAGTATATTTTTTTCACATTAGTATAGTTATTTTAGCATGTTTAACACCAATAGCTAAAATCAAAACAATACATGTAAACTTCAATTTATTAAATTGTTATTTTATTTTGTAAAAACCATGCAATTCATCAAATCTTAATGTGGTAAAAAAAAACCTTGATAGATTTTTGTTGTCTCTTTTAATTAATGCACTCCTCAGATAATGTATAATCTGGATTTTATTTTTTGTTGCTCTGTATTATAATTGCTTTTAAAACCCAGTGATTCCTCGACTCAAAGTTTTGGTAAAAAAGTGAAACATTCATACATAAGTAGCTGCATCACGTGAGTTATATGAATTATGACAAGTTTAAACAAAGATTGCATCTTGGGATTGGTATAATTAACCATAGATATGAAGATCACTGTTGAAGCAATGTAGACATGTCATTTTGAGGATATATTATTAAAAAAGGACCCATTTGTTCATTTTTCAATTTTGCGATTGGCATACTTCTGTCCTTAATAGCAAAAACTGTGTATCTACCAAATTTGTCAATATTAATATATATGTACCTAAATTTTGACGGAAAAACAATAAAATAAACATTGTACCCTGTCAAATTGTATCAAGGCACTGAAAACATTGTCTATACGTAAAGAAGAATGACAATGCCCCGGGGCTATACTAAATCTTGTTTGTGAAAAAGTGTGATTATGTTTTACACTGCTCAAAGTGTAAAGTGTGTTTAATACCTGATTATACTCTACTTGAAAGTAATTTAAAATTTTGAAGTTTTCTTTTGTGAAAGAAAATGTATTTTTCGTCTGATTTCAAATATGGAGCACCACATTCACTTGTTATATTTAGAGATAGACAAGAACGGATAAGAAATAACAAATAATCCGTTCGTATGTTTGCCATACATGTCGATCATATCAGTGGACTGTGTAGTCGGTTGATTTTACAATAACATGGATTGTTTAGTTTTCCCCATTAAAGGTGAGCACCTATTTTAATGTTTGTCTTTTAGTCTGTTTCTAAGTATTCTACAACATACGTCTTTTTCTGTAGAATTGAAGACAAGGAAAATTTAATTTGAAACACTCTACATTAAACACATTACTTCTACACAATCGAGCAATCCCAAAAATTGAGGTATGGCAGACAGGCTAACGGAGTATATCCGTGATTGACTTTCCATTTAGTAAAAGGACATCCGGTAATGCCTGCCAATGGCCAATGTGCGACTTCAAATTTAGCAGGATAATCCTTTATAGTTATAATACAAGTCCTAGGATTTAGGGTCCTCCAATTTGATGTGTTATATATTCCGCATTACAATGGAAGCGCCCATAGGAGCGCGGTTTAGTGCAGAAATCCTCTTACTGTGGATTTTTTTTTGACTACGAGAGGTTTTACTCAACACAGCCACAGGGACAGTCTATACTAGTATTAATGACTCTCCCTTCTCAGCATAACAGACTAAACATATGCCAGGAATTTTGAATCCTTAGAAATCAATAT
The DNA here is from genome assembly GCA_944474755.1 of Limnoperna fortunei. Classification (NCBI taxonomy): domain Eukaryota; kingdom Metazoa; phylum Mollusca; class Bivalvia; order Mytilida; family Modiolidae; genus Limnoperna; species Limnoperna fortunei. Next base: position 91,039,551 of record OX104112.1, on the reverse strand, counting down.
CCAAGATCTCATCTTTGATAAGAAGCAGACTGAGGGTAACCCCCCCCCCCCCCCCAATTTCAGTAACAGGGACAGTCTATACTTTATATGTTAGTCTTCTTCTTGTTCTTCTTGAGGTATACAGTATACCATCAGCACTGATGATTACATACTGTTACATATACTAAAATTTCGCAAACACTCGAATTTGGGCCATTTTCCTTCATTCAGCCATGTAAATAATGAATTCAAAGCAAAGTGTACTTTAAAAAATATCTTGCATTTATTTCTCTAAACAAATGATTCCTTAGTAATAATAAACAGGAGTTTCAACCGAATTACTGGCGGTTTATAAAGGGATAATAAACAGGAGTTTCAACCAAATTACTGGCGGTTTATAAAGGGATAATAAACATGAGTTTCAACCAAATTACTGGCGGTTTATAACGGGATAATAAACAGGAGTTTCAACCAAATTACTGGCGGTTTATAAAGGGATAATAAACATGAGTTTCAACCAAATTACTGGCGGTTTATAACGGGATAATAAACAGGAGTTTCAACCAAATTACTGGCGGTTTATAAAGGGATACATTTTTTCATCACTGAAATTTGAGTGTAATGCCATAATGTCCCTGTCAGTAAGAATAATTTATTTTTCTTAAGAAGAGTTGCATGTACTAGTAAATAATCAGCTGTAACAATTGTAGTGGATTTGATATTTAGATATGATGATTTTCATTTAAAATTATACTTCTCTTTGCTTATAAAATGTTCGTTTTTCATAATACAATTCCAATACTTAAATATTGTGGAAAAAATAAACAGCTTAATTAAATGAATATTAGAGCCTGACACCACCTAAAATTGCTTTATTTAGTTGTCAAAGTAATTCTTCGAGTTGAAAATGATTTTACTTATAAGGCACCAAGTCTTTAGTAAACAGAATAATATAACAATCTTTTTTTCCTGGAATAAACTGGTCATTTGAATTACCAGTCAATGATTTGTCATTGTTACTAGACTTTTTTTTCATGCTATTGCATGACATATTGTAGATGTTCACATATTAAAATTGTTCTGTTATATAGAGTAATCATTGTCTGTCATTCATGTAATAATATAGTTGTCTGTGATATAACATTGGCTGTGTAAATATGATATAATACATATAAAATCAGATCTTTTGTATGTACATAAATGACATTTGACATAAAAAGATGCATGTACATTAAAGATTTTGTATTACATTTGGATTACCATTTTTATATGTTTCAATACATTTTGTATTGTAAATTGATGCATTTTCCCAGATTAAGACAATCTGACAATATGGAAAAGAACTCAGTTATGGGTTACAGTCCAAATAATGGGATACATATAAGTCTTGATTTCAAATTTCATCAATTCAAATACAATTGAGATATTCTTGGTGACTAAGTCAGTGGTTAAAGTAGTTAGTCATTTACTATTGTTCATGTTGTCTGTCAACACTGAGGTTGCATGTTCGAGTCTTACAGTTGGCATGGTGTACTTGACCCCAATCTTAATTGACAATGGTTTCTAAATTTCCCAACAAAGGTTGGGGTTTTCTCAAGGTACTCCGTCTTCCTGAAATAAAAACAGGATGCCATGATATTGCTGAAAAAGGCATAAAAAACCATTTAAACAAACACATTCTTGGCATTTTTTCTATACAAGGGTTCATTATAATCATTATAACTAAATGTAACCATGTAGATAGACATAGATACATTCTAGTAAAACCCTTTTGTACTCGTGGTAGTATCACTGTTCTGGTTTATAAGCAGTGTTTGATATCCATTGGTCACTACAGCCTATATATATGTCAGATGTGTACAAAAGAAAATAATGTTAATGCAAATACAAGATTAAATTTGAAAATTCTGTTTTTTTTTATGAATATTAAAGACAGTTTTAAAATTAAAAGTATGTTGAGAGACTAATTGTAAGTTACATGTAACAGTCATTTGCATAAATAAATTAACTTTTCACATTTTACATAATTAGGGCCCCGCCACTTTGTGGCAGACGCCCTATAGTGATCAGTCTGTCTGTTCGTCTGTCCAAAACTAATCGTGTCCGATCTGTAACTTTTTCATTTTTTGAATAAGGCATGTGGACAGATAATATTAAGGCAATGTGTCGCATACTGTGGTTGATTACCTTACACCTTGAACTTTGACCTTAAGGTCACATTATGGCTTTCTGAATGACAAATTCATGTCTGGGCTGTAACATTTTTATCTTTTGTGGCAGGCTTTTCATTTTTGGAATGTGGGTAGATAATGTCAAGGTGAATTATCAAATACCCTGGTTGTTGACCTTTGACCTTAGGGTCACATTATTGCTTCCCGAATGACAAATTCATGTCAGGGCTCTAATTTTTTAATCTTTTGAGGTAGGCTTTTAATATTTGGAATGTGGGTAGATAATATCAAGAAGATGTGTTGCATACAATGGCTGATGACATTTCACCTTGACCTCAATGTCGGCAAGGCCCACAGAGATGGGTACCATCTCACTGATATCTTGTTTGTTCTATAGCCTTGGTTACTCAAAATGTTATTCTATGTCGAGTTTTGAATGTAAAAAAAGAAAAAACTATCATTATTGGCGGGGGTTTGGGTGCCACTCATGCATTCTGGCAGTATTTTGAGAGTACATTTCCATTCTGAAAAACACTATTTTTGTGTCTGAATTTTTTGCAATCTTTATAATATTACTATTATGACCATCCCACTTGTTATGTTTCAAAAAAGCCGATTTCTTATAGTTCGTAAAACCAGTGAGAAAACTACCGATAGTGTCAAATAAATAGTGTCATATAAAGCAGGTCATGATTGATGTTTCTTTATCATGCCTCAAACATGTAAATTCCGATTCCCACTTTGGAATGTATTCGCGAGAAAGTCCTTCCTTTTGGTATCTATTAGCGGCCTCCCTTTTTTCATCCTGTGTTTTTGATTTCTTTGCAGGGGTCGGCTGAAGGCCTAAAATTTATGCATGTTTCGAACCAAAACAATACTTTAGTAACTTTCCATCATTTTCTATTTATTACATCAAAAAGTCCAGAGTATTTACGATCGATATTTAATCCATTTGTAAAAATAAATTTGATTAGTTACAACATCTAAAATGGACCAATGAAATCCAGTTTAACAGGAACAGTGTATAATAATAACAAGAAACACGATGGCAATAATTCCAAATTCTAACTTTTTAAGGAGCCTGACAGGCTCATGCAGTAAACACCCAGGGAGTCCTTCCAAGTTTTAAGGAGTCACAGGCTGCCGGGCTACCACTTATTTCGAGCCCTGTGGTATTTTAATTACCTGTTTATGTTCTTAGTTTTTAAGCTAAAAGTGCAAATCATAACAAATTTTGTTCTAACATTGTTCATACAATATTTCATAAATATAAATTTTTTTCAGCATGTTTTACTATATTATGGGCATTGACATTAGCCAGCTGTCAAGAATCTGGAAGAGGCAGCTTGTTAGATCCAAGACCGAAAGAAAAATTGTCGATCGTAGAACCTCTCAATCAGAGTCCATATACAGTAGAAATTGGTGGTGAAATCACAATCAAATGTGTAGCTACTGGGTTTACTACAGAAGCTGTGGTGAGACAGTACATTTTTTATTCAAATTTAATATTTCAGATTTTTAAAATTCTCAAGTCTTATACTAGTACATTGAATGTCTTTGCAGTGTCCACCAATTGGAAAGAATGACCAGTTTTAAAGGCATTGCCATAATACTGAGATAAAATTTACAAATAAATGGTAAAAAACAGACAAATAATAGTGACTAGTATCGGTTGGCTTATTTTGTTAGTAAAATGTTCAGTGAAGTCCAAAAGTGTACTTCTAAGCAATTACTTTGATGTTTTCCAGATTTGTGTTGTCACATGTACAATGTACTTTGTAAGGCTTACATAACATTTTTAGAGCAATGTTTTTGGGACCATATAACACAGTTTGAGATCGAATGTGGCAGATTTCACTCTTTTTTTTCATTCTGAAGTTAGGGCCCATTATGAAGCTGAAATTATTTTTGTTTATATTTTTGAGGACTACTTTGACTGATTTCAGTTTTGTTGTTAATGATTTATAGCACTTTATAATGTTTTCAGTACGTTGCACTCATGTGTTGTTATTTTCAATATTTACTAAACAGAATAAATGTCAAAAAGCTATATTTTCCATTAGAAAGTTTAAAAATATCAAAATTTCATTTGGAAGTTGCATTATATAATAAGGCAACCTTAATGATACTTTTTTACAGTGGCCAGAATGTATGAAAATGGCTGGTGGAAAGTTAATATTGAAGTACCTGCTTGATCCCTCTTACATGCATGACACCACTTAAGCACATGATTTACCATCTTGTATAAATCATGGATTTTCTATGCATTACATTATATTGTCCTGTGAAAATAATAATTAGTTACTATGACACTGTATTAAAAATTGTTATTTTTGTACAGTATCATGTTTATTGGGAGAAGCTAACTTCTCAAGGCATGAAACCCATTACGAGTCTATACACCACATCTCCTGAGGACTCTGACACATATGAGGTCAACCAGGGTTCCACAATGGAAAACGATATTATTGATTGGTATTCCTTGACCATTAAGGACATAGCATATGAGGATGAGGGAGGATACAATTGTTATACATTTTTTGGAGGAAAGAAGATAGAAAGCATAGTCCTAATAAAAGTTGATGGTAAGGATTAAAAAATATAAATTGGTCAACCATAAACAGTTTTGACTTAAAAAGATAAATTGTAACAGAGAACTATTTATATGTAATAGTCTTTTTGTTTAATAATTAAAGTGAAAACAAAGTAGTAAAAGATGCACATTTCCAGATATCAAAGGGAGATAAGTAGTTATATATATTTTACAGAATAATTGAAGCAATAGTCGTAAGAATGTTGTTTATGGAAATTGGATTTCCTTAGCATCAGCTATTGTCACTTTTTTCAAACCATTTAATTAAAATTATAAAAAGGTATATTTGAGATATAAAAAGATATAGGTGTTATTTTTCCATGAATTAATTGAAGCATTTTCATGAAAAATTTGATTTTCTTATTTTTTGAAATAATCTTCTTGGTTTGGGTTGATGTAAGATATAAGTGTACAGATGCTCTGGAAATGGTCGTTTAATATATATGCATATTGTTGTAATTTTAGGTCCACCCATTGTGAAGTTGTTTGAGAACTTTATAAGTGTGCAAGAGGGCCAAGATGTCAACATAAGTTGTCATTACATAGCTAAACCTAAACCAATGAATACCTCCTACTGGTCTGTGAATGGATTCCTTATTCCATCACATAGGTAAGTTATTTTATTAGATATTTCTAAGATGTTTCTAGTTCTGCCTGCATGAGAACTGGTTCTGACTGGGTTTGATAAATTTTTGATAATCCTCTTGTTGATTAAATTTTCTGTTGCATATCCTCTCAGATCCATTCTGAAAATTGCACTGATGATTTTCCAATAGATTAATAAAGAAACAGATAATATTCTACTTCACTTTGTTCCATAGAATTATTTATCCAGACTTCTAAGGCTTGTTGAACGGGGATAGAATCTATATTTGTCACGTTGGTGAAGGAGTGGCTGCTTCTTCGTGCCTTAATTCATATTATCTATCCTTGTGTTGTCAACATTTACATCAAACTCTTTTAGTTATAAACAAATCCAATGAAACTGATTTCTGCAACACACTTTGGCTTGACGGCTTATATATTTATCTTTACAAGATTTACATGTAAAAATAAAATTAAACCTTCTGAAGAGAACACCTGTATTATTGAATACCCTGCCTATTTTCTGGTCTGACTAATAACTACAAACTACAGCAATGTATCACTCATACTACTGGAAACCTTAATATGAGATTTACATTTTCTAGGTTTATTTACTTACGAAGGTATGCACTTAACTCTTTATTGCTTTCCATAAAGTGGTCCGTTAATAATATAGGGTTATTGCATGAATATTGGGAAATATTGTCCCAAGCAAGTGTTATATTGCACGAGCTTGCGAGTAGTGCAATATAGCATCTTGAGAGGGACAATATTTTCCAATATTCATGCAATAACCCTTTTATTATATAGTAATTTTTTTTGTGCTTTAAGGGATTATTCATTATCTTTACTATTTTGTAATATTTTACTAGGTCCAATATTATCATATTTTCACTTGGTCAATATTACAGATATATATTTTTTATGTAGATTTACATATAATAAAAACAGATTTTTTTTCAATTTTGTGTTTTTATTTGTTGCTCCTTATTGTTGTGAATATATGGCCACACACTCGAATTTCGTCCATACTCGAAATTTGGCGATTACCCTTCATTCGTCAATGTAAACAATGATCCCAAGGCTAAATTACTTTTAAAATATCTTGCATTTATTGCTCAAACCAAATGACTCCTAAATAATTAAATACAATGCGTTTCAGCTAAATTAACGTCCCTTAAAGCGACACACTTTCATCGCCGAAATTCGAGTGTACTACTACTAGCATAAATTCCTGCTTTGAAACGAGCCACTTGTGCACGGTATTTTAATCCAGTTTTTGTCTCGCCTGCGACGAAAGTCGCTGGAGGCGAGACATATGTATGGGAATCCGGCGGCGGCGGCGGCGGCGTAAACACTTGACATCTTGCTTCATATCTTTGTAAGCCCAAGCCCTAGGTCCATCAAATTTGGTCTAGAGGTAGCTTATGATGAGTACTTGCCAGTCAGTCACCTGTCACCTGACCTTGACCTCAATTTCACGGTCCAGCGACTACGTTAAAGTTTTTGGGTTACGACAGTTCCTCTGTAACTACGCATGGTAGGATGACAATATTTGGTGTATAGGTTGCTGATGACTAGTACATGACTGTCTGGTAGGTGTCACCTGACCTTGACCTCAATTTCACGGTCCAGCGACTATGTTAAAGTTTTTGGGTTACGACAGTTCCTCTGTAACTACGCATGGTAGGATGACAATATTTGGTGTATAGGTTGCTGATGACTAGTACATGACTGTCTGGTAGGTGTCACCTGACCTTGACCTCAATTTCACGGTCCAGCGACTACGTTAAAGTTTTTGGGTTACGACAGTTCCTCTGTAACTACGCATGGTAGGATGACAATATTTGGTGTATAGGTTGCTGATGACTAGTACATGACTGTCTGGTAGGTGTCACCTGACCTTAACCTCAATTTCACGGTCCAGCGACTACGTTAAAGTTTTTGGGTTATGACAGTTCCTCTGTAACTACACATGGTAGGATGACAATATTTGGTGTATAGGTTGCTGATGACTAGTACATGACTGTCTGGTAGGTGTCACCTGACCTTAACCTCAATTTCACGGTCCAGCGACTACGTTAAAGTTTTTGGGTTACGACAGTTCCTCTGTAACTACACATGGTAGGATGACAATATTTGGTGTATAGGTTGCTGATGGTTAGTACATGACTGTCTGGTAGGTGCCATTTGACCTTGACCTCAATTTCACGGTCCAGTGACTACGTTAAAGTTTTTAGGTTACTGCTGTTCCCCTGTAACCAAGCATGGTAGGATGACAATATTTGGTATATAGGTTGCTGATGAATAGTAAATGATTGTCTGGAAGGTGTCACCTGACCTTGACCTCAATTTAACGGTTCAGCGACTTCGTTAAAGTTTTTGTATTAGGACAGTTCCTCTGTAACTATGCATAGTATGGTGACAATAATTGGTATACAGGCCGCTGCTCATAATTAATGCTATTTACGTAATGCTTATGACGAAATTTATTTTCGTTACTGATGCGGAATTCAGGCGAGACGTTTTTCTGTGTCCACACTTGTGTTTTAGTTTACACTAGATTTATTCTTTTGTTGGCCTAGGAAATTTACTTTTATCTACAATCGAATTCACTTGCATTTGTTCAGTTTCAAGCGGTTCTGCTAATTTTTCCCTCGAGAGCAGATCATGTATGTCTCTTTCGGCCATGTTTGTTTACCAAAACAACAGTAAAATATAAAAGCCGATGTTCGGAACACATCTGTTCTTTTCCCGGAAATTACTTAAAAGGCCGAGATTCAGTGTAAAATATGAAAATATACTGCACTTTATTGCTATATGAAATACAATGGGGAAAAAATATTACTATATAATAAATGGAGTTATTAAAACTGGAATCATGTCTTTCATCCATAACTGAAGCAATTTTAAGGAATTATAGTAATACATAACAGGATACTCTTATAACTGCCTCTCCCTATACAAAACTGGTCTTAGCGCAATAAAAAATTCTTTGCTGAGAATTTTTTTCTATCAATATCATTCAATTAAATTTATGATTTTCTCTGTAGTCATGATAATTGATAAAATTCTCATACTTAAAACGTTTTCACTCAGAAAGGTTTTATGGTGCTGGGACCTGGACACTTGAAATTAAGCGGAAAAGTTAAAGTGGCATGAAACCATTTAAACAAGCATTTTGCACATTTATGTAGCATTATTATTTATATTAGAACATAATTTTATAGGTTTTTTTTTATAATTTTTTTTAAAAAAGCTTTAATTTGGTACATGCATGCGAGATTATGTTCTTTAATGTCCATTATATATATATATATATATATATATATATATATATATATATATATATATATACGTCTACAAATTAAGCCCAACACTGTTTGAATTAGATTTTTTAACACTGTCAAATTTTTGCTTTCCCTCAGCAGGATTCGAACTCACACCGTTGTGACACTGTGGCACCAATTCGCCTGCACTATGTCCAGCGGTCTAGACCCCTCGGCCAAATCCGCTATAAAAAAATATAGCTTCATTAACCGGGGTGAATCTTAGACATAGACATAGTACATGTGTACTAGCGTGTGACGATGGAATTTTCGTAACCAATACGTATTAATCTGACAGTAATCTAATTCAGCATTTTTGTATATATTATATAGGATGACAAAGTTACTTGTCATGCAGTCACAGTGAGTAAATTATATACAAACGTCTAAGTATTGTGACAACCATATAATATATCTATCCAGCGGATTTCTGAAACATCAGAAATACAGGGTTAATATCAAATATTTATATATACGTCTACAAATTAAGCCCAACACTGTTTGAATTAGATTTTTTAACACTGTCAAATTTTTGCTTTCCCTCAGCGGGATTCGAACTCACACCGTTGTGACACAATTCTACTCTTTATATTACTGCCAAATTTCACTTTTACTTTACTTTTCCCGTTTATGACGTCATTGTATTATAACGTTGTTGTTGTTGTTATTGACTTCACATATACATATTCTTGTCATTTGTATATATGCCTTGAATAAAGACGGCAGTGGTTGTCGAAACGTCGGCAAAATATGGAGTTTTTATTTATTATTGTATAGTTTTTAATTATATATATATATATATATATATATATATATATATATATATATATATACAAACGTCTAAGTAAACGTCTAAGTATTGTGACAACCATATAATATATCTATCCAGCGGATTTCTGAATCATCAGAAATACAGGGTTAATATCAAATATTTATTCTTTTGTTGGCCTAGGAAATTTACTTTTATCTATATATATGTATATATCAAAGAAACGATAGATGACGATGAATTATTTCTACCTCGGCATATTTTTACTTGCATGTTATAACTTTCTTCAACAATTAGAATGAAACGTGAGAAGTTATTGTTGGTGTCATTGCCTATGTGGTATTTATTTCACCCCTATGGTTTGATTTATGTTATAAATTAGTCTATAACACACCTACAGTAAAACTATAAATTTCTAAATTACCATAAAGGGCAAGGCCTACAATTTTTTTAATTTTCAGAATCAGGAGTTATTGTATCAAAATTTTTGAAGAAATGTTTAGTTTTTTCATAGTAACTTGAAAGTTATAACAACTAGACTGAAACTTTAAAGTGCAAAAATTTAAATATAGTTAAGTCATTTGTGTTCCTGGTAAGGGATTACATGCTACTAGGAGCCTTAGTTTCTCAACAACTGAATATTGACCTTGTGTTAGATAATTAGAATGTTTTATCTTTAAACAACCAGATTATTTCATGGAAGGTTTATACTTTCTATAATATATATGATTTAAGCTCCTAAATTTACAATCAACATAAAATTAACCAAGCCTGGTTTATTTGTTCTGGACATAAAATAAAGGGCATTGATCATGTTGACATACAGTGTTACATATGGAGGACATTGACATGTACAATCGTATATCATGACAATATCCAACACCTTGAGAAATATTGTATTAACATATAGTTAGCTTTAATTTACGTGTATTCATCTTCTGGTAAACAGATTATATTAATTCAGAGAAGTTTAAAAGTCACCTTATACTATGAATTTCATGTATTGTGTTTGATGTTTATGGGAAACTGAAGCACAATTTGGACTTTCTAAGTAAATAAATTACATGAAAGTCTAGTTGAATAGTTAAGTCATGGGAAAATGCATCATGTGTGGTGCTGAATTTAGATATCTGAGTTTTTTGCGATTTACTCGTAGCTTTGATGAATATTCAGGGGACTTGTTTTATTTAGTGGTTAAGGTAGTTAGACATCTACTATTGATTACATGCCTGCCAATACTGAGGTTGTGGGTTCTAGCCTTACAGTGGACAGGGTGTGCTTGACTCCAGCCTTAATTGATCTGGATAGCCAGTTTTGCCTATGGTCAGGTTTTTGTCTTGTCTGCGACTATTGTTGCTGGAGGTGAGACATATGTATGGGAATGTGGCGGAAGCAGCAACACTTGACATTTTGCTTCATATCTTTGTAAGCTTAAGCCTTAGGTCCATCAAATTTGCTTTAGTGGTGACTTATGATGTCTGGTAGGTGTCACCTGTCAGTTTTTCTGTAACCATGCTTTTAAATATTTAAATAACAATTTAATGCTATTTACGTGATGCTCATGACATAATTTTTTTTCTTTGTTTTGTATGAACCTTAGAAACAGGTAGAAATTTGAGGCTGTACTGTTTTGAAGCTAGTACAAACAAACTGTATATTTTCTGACAATCTAAGAATATAGATTTTTATCCTGTATTGCATTAAAAATGCAATATCTAGCCAATTTCTGAGTTGAAAATTAGTAATAACAAAATGTCACAAAAAGTACTGTTATTTACTACATGTAGAACCAAACATCAAATTATTGTTGGAAGTGAAGGGTAGGGTACTAGGAGACTATTCTTGTAGTAACCAAATAAAGCACAATTGATTCATCAAATCTGTTGATCACTGTTTAAATTCATGTTTGTATAATTAATGGGCTAAATTATTTATGGATGTATATGTATTATAATTTGTATACATGTGCAATACTAATACTTTGACTTTCACAGCATTCCTTGTACTTAACTTTACAAATTCCTAAGATATTATTTTTATGAAGCATTAATAGAGGCGACTCTTATTTTGAGAAATTTTTTTCAAACTTGATATAGCATGTCTAGAGAAACAAATAGTTATAAAATAATTAAGTAGTCATTGCATACATTATGGATTGCATTGATTGTTATTCATTTGGACCTTTTTAGCTATGCAAAGTAATTACCTAGCTTTCTCACCGTATGAGCAATAGAGCATATGAATTAATATATATAATCTCTTTACAAAAAAATCTAATCAGACTGTAGGTAATAACACCTGGTGTTAATTTAAACCGTTTTTTAAAAGACCAAAGTTTGTACTCAACAGTCCACCCCCATCAAATTACATAGAAAAAATAAACACATGGAGCCACATGACATAAGTGCTTACATGCTTGAAGTTCTTTCATCATAATGTCACAGTGACAAGTTAATACAAAGTGCAGTCAGCAGTCTATATAGAAATTGAAATTTGACATTGACCCTAATTCTTTACACCCTAAAGGTACAATTGCAAGGAAGAACACATTTTTCAGTTATAAACAGAAAACATAAGGCATTAAATGTCTTTGAATTTCAGATTTTTGTAAGGAATTTGATTCAGGAACAAAATAATCTATTTTTTTTTTTTTTTTTAGATCTTTTAGCCAATGAAATTTGGTGGGAAATTTTGAAAATTTGATTGTCTATAAAAAGCCATAAAAATAACAAAGATTCCTTTTATTTTTATTTTAAGGCTTGTTTAGATATTTAATAATAATAAAATTTCATCAAATATACCAAGGTCATACAAATTTACTATATACATTTAATCAAGACTAATCAGTGGTGCTCAAACCAAAACATATTTAAAATCCAAATGATTAAGATGCTGTAGAGCTATAATTATCAAATTTCCAAAACTTTATACCAAATATAGCAATATAATTATGAAAAGCAAGTTTTAATTTAATGGATAAAATAAACAACAGATATAATCTGAAAAAACTGCAAAAACATGATTTGCAGTTATCCACAGAGATCATGATTACTGATGATTTATTTCAATTAAATCATCATGTACACACCCTACTTATAAAAAGAAACGGCCTCATTTTTTACCCATTGAAAACAATTGACAAGAATCTCATGTTTATTATTAAGCACTAAAAACACAATATTATATGATGTAATGAAAACTGATATGTTTAATCACAGTGTAGTCATGCAATAGACCATCAGCTGTTTGTACTGTACGTTTTACAAGAGTACTGTGGAAAAGTTTTGAAAGTGCAGGTTGTTTGTTTGCTTGTTTGAATGTTGTTTAAGGCCACTTTGGACAATGTTTCATTCTTATCATGGCTTCCAGTTTTTATTGGGGGAAGAAGCCATAGTACCCGGAGAAAATCCTCGATCTTTGGTAAGAAACTGGCAATGCTTGGCAAAGATTGGAGTCAAGAAGAAGAAATAAATAACTAATAAAAGCTACTGTGGATTCATGGGATATTACTGTAAACCTTGTTATTTTAGCGGGTACTAATTTTCACAGATCATGCTAATTGTAGACCAATTTGCAGGTGTTTATTTTCATTGTTTCCTCTAGTCCATTAAGGTATAATATAATTAATGAAGTTTTCAAGGTACTGTTTGTCTTGTATTTTTTTTAACCTCGAAAGTAGCAAAAATATTTATATTTACAGTCATTTAGGTAATTGAATGTCATGAAAACAAATTTCAGTTCTTAAAGAAATATACAATTTACTGGTTGCTCTGATAGTAGTAAATGATAAATTAACGCCCATTTTTCTCAAACAATTATCACAGGTAACAATTAAACGAATCCGCAGTAACTGGGAACCAGCTATTAGCCCATACTAACATGCAAAAATCTGATAATGACATACCTCACCTAATGTATCCTGTATTATATTCCTTGTTTAATGAATGTCTATTATTTATTTTGGTTTTAGTGATTCATTCAATTCATTTTTGTCTCTATACATTGAATAATATGTGAAGCAAAGTGGATAATTTAAAATGTGAAAAGTCAAAAATTAATTTTATTTCAGTAATTAATGACACCAAAATTAATTATAATTGCCATTCCTTACAAATAAATTGTCAATACAAATCAAAGCTCAAAGTGAAATTTAAACAACTTTATGCTATACATTATAACAACAACAACATGCAGATACACCTATGAATACAAAACTGAATTTCAATCAATAAAAAAGTAGTCTAGTAAATGTAGGCTTGTCCCAATAAGCTGACAAAATTGAAAATAACAGTAAAAATTTAGACCAATCAGAGAAGAGCAGTTTTCCAAAGTTTATTTATATTGGATGGTACCAGCAGTAAACCTTTATACTGTAAACTAAGCTGATCTTGTTAATTACTCAGAATAATCAGGTGTATGATAAAATATTGTGTATATATAGTTTGCTAAATGCCCCAATAGCAAGTATTAATGTTTATAGTAGACCATTTAAAATTGTCAACTTGTTCAACCTACTATTTTTAAGGTCACATGCTTTTTTTACAAATGCAGTAGGGGTTAAGACACATGTTAATATCCATATAAAGGATTGGACAATTGCCATTTTCCTTACCGAACCTAAATAAATCCATCCACAATGACACAAATAAGATATACTTTTCATTAAGTGTGTTTCATAAATCAATTATATAAATGTTTGATTAAAGAATAATATGAGGTCGACTTATTACACTCAAAAGTCAACTGGCTATATGTGATGTCAACTCACTGCTCCATAAGTGTTCTCATTTGGAGATGATTGAGAAAGTGTCATGAAGGCCATTCAAGAAATCCAAAATTCTTTATTTAATGTATTTGTAAGGTAGTATTATTCATGTTACATTAATTTCTAGTTATAAGTTCATGAAATGATTTTTTTCTAGTAACAAATATTGGACATCTATACGAAGCATCCCAGGTGTTATGTTAGGATATGGAGAATTCCGTCTTCAGATTAGTTATGCTGAGTATTCTGACGCAGGCAATTATACCTGTGTCATAGAAAATGTCTTTGGTCAAGCATATGCAACAGTTAGACTTCAAGGTATATTTTAATACGACTGAAACCTGTCTTTAGTCTGTATAACTTCCTTTGTTATTCAAAGGTGCATATCTTAGTAAAAGATGTAGTTAGATAAACTTTTTTCTCGGAGAGTATATTAAAAGACATAAATCTGTGTCCATAGAAGATGTCATGTTACATTTTTCAGTTCAGTTCAGTTTTCAAAACACAGTTTTCCTGCAAAGTTTTTGATGTTTTCACTGGATTCTTCTGCTTTCTTTTGAAATAAAAATTAGATTCCATGATATAGCTGGAAAATAGCTGAAATTTCCTTTCAACCTCATACAAAGAAATCAACAAACTTTAACTCATAATCTGTTATTGTCTCGCCTGCGACGAAAGTCGCTGGAGGCGAGACATATGTATGGGAATCCGGCGGCGGCGGCGTAAACACTTGACATCTTGCTTCATATCTTTGTAAGCCCAAGCCCTAGGTCCATCAAATTTGGTCCAGAGGTAGCTTATGATGAGTACTTGCCAGTCAGTCACCTGTCACCTGACCTTGACCTCAATTTCACGGTCCAGCGACTACGTTAAAGTTTTAGGGTTACGACAGTTCCTCTGTAACTACGCATGGTAGGATGACAATATTTGGTGTATAGGTTGCTGATGACTAGTACATGACTGTCTGGTAGGTGTCACCTGACCTTGACCTCTATTTCACGGTCCAGCGACTACGTTAAAGTTTTTGGGTTACGACAGTTCCTCTGTAACTACGCATGGTAGGATGACAATATTTGGTGTATAGGTTGCTGATGACTAGTACATGACTGTCTGGTAGGTGTCACCTGACCTTGACCTCAATTTCACGGTCCAGTGACTACGTTAAAGTTTTTGGGTTACGACAGTTCCTCTGTAACTACGCATGGTAGGATGACAATATTTGGTGTATAGGTTGCTGATGACTAGTACATGACTGTCTGGTAGGTGTCACCTGACCTTGACCTCAATTTCACGGTCCAGTGACTACGTTAAAGTTTTTGGGTTACGACAGTTCCTCTGTAACTACGCATGGTAGGATGACAATATTTGGTGTATAGGTTGCTGATGACTAGTACATGACTGTCTGGTAGGTGTCACCTGACCTTGACCTCAATTTCACGGTCCAGCGACTACGTTAAAGTTTTTGGGTTACGACAGTTCCTCTGTAACTACGCATGGTAGGATGACAATATTTGGTGTATAGGTTGCTGATGACTAGTACATGACTGTCTGGTAGGTGTCACCTGACCTTGACCTCAATTTCACGGTCCAGCGACTACGTTAAAGTTTTTGGGTTACGACAGTTCCTCTGTAACTACGCATGGTAGGATGACAATATTTGGTGTATAGGTTGCTGATGACTAGTACATGACTGTCTGGTAGGTGTCACCTGACCTTGACCTCAATTTCACGGTCCAGCGACTACGTTAAAGTTTTTGGGTTACGACAGTTCCTCTGTAACTACGCATGGTAGGATGAAAATATTTGGTGTATAGGTTGCTGATGACTAGTACATGACTGTCTGGTAGGTGTCACCTGACCTTGACCTCAATTTCACAGTCCAGCGACTACGTTAAAGTTTTTGGGTTGCGATAGTTCCTCTGTAACTACGCATGGTAGGATGACAATATTTGGTATATAGGTTGCTGATGAATAGTACATGACTGTCTGGTAGGTTCCACCTGACCTTGACCTCAATTTCACGGTCCAGCAACTACGTTAAAATTTTTGGGTTACGGCTGTTCCCCTGTAACTATGCAGGGTATGGTGACAATATTTTGTATACAGGCCGCTGCTGATATTAAATGCTATTTACGTAATGCTTATGACGAAATTTATTTTCGTTACTGATGCGGAATACAGGCGAGACGTTTTTCTGTGTCCACACTTGTTTAATTGTGTTCCTAACTTTTGTTTATTATATTTCAGTAACACAAACATCAGTGAATCCTAGCACTACAGATCCCCCAAATAACCTATTTATAACAAAGATAATACCAGCCTCTCATACGTTAACAAGTGACTTAAGTACAGAATTAAAAATAGTTTGCTCCGCCCAGGGATTTACTTATCCACCAAAGGTATGTATGCTCTTGTCTGTTTTTACAGCAATGTTTCATTATAGTGCCTCTGGTTAGTTAAAGCAGTTAATTCTTTTTACTGATATAAAGGGCTAAATGAAGTCAATGTTTGTGGGAAGGTAAGGGAGATGTTTGAAGGCACTTTGGAGAAAACAATGCTAATCTGAACCCATCCTCACAAGTCAGGGTTTCTGTGTCCACATGTGTCCACGAAACCCTGACAAACTTAGCTAGGAAATTCTCTGCCTAGAAGTCACTATTTTGATTGGCTCCATCGTACCTGAATATAGCCAATCAAAAGCTCGCTTTCATTCATGACTTGGTTAGGGGGTATCCAGATGTCGATTGTAAATAAACCAAAAAGATGGTTAATAGTTTGTTATTACAGCGTTATTTATTAGTTGTTTAAAGTTTTCTTCCCACTCAAGGATGAGTAAGAATTACTTCTGCCAAACACTTGCTTCTTTCAAGCAATTTCATTAGTTAATATTTTGAAGGTTTGAGCTCATATGAAAGTCTTCTAGCCCAGGAATTTCCTAGCTAAGTTTGTCAGGGTTTCGTGGACACATGTGGACATAGAAACCCTGACATGTGAGGATAATCTGAACCCTAAATAAAGCAGAATCTTGAATAATGGTAATAGTCACAATATTTGAAATTATACTAGAAGTTACTATGTTTTTGCGGCAGTTTTTTGCATGACAAATGAAAACTACTTACCACGTTTGGTCAAGTTAATGCTTTTGTAGATCCAAACATCATATTTTGAAATCAGCAATTATTTTCCACATTTAATCAGTGTTTTGAAATGTGGCAGATTTTTCATTTTGATAGGGGTATTTTCCATAGTAAAATTTGAACTAAATTAGAATGGAAGTGTATGTTAGGAACAATCTATTGTTGTCTATTCAAAATCTTTTGGGTATTGTCATCTGCAGTTGAGGCAGGAAAAGTCTCAGAGTTTGTCCGAATTAATATTGAACGTCACGAAAGCAGATGAACTTTTGTAAACAAAGCAATCTCCCTTTGGAAACAAAAATGGCCGACTTACTCTAAAATTCGTGTAGCAAAAGTAAAGGATGCTTTGTGGTAAGTAAATAAGGCATAGTATAAAATATGGACAGGTTATTGTTGGAAAATGTTTTCTATTGGATTTTGGTAATACAAAGGTACAATATGTGATAAATGCAAGCCAAAAACTGAGTGACTTTTAGTATAACCATATGTAAACTAAATACATGTCTATTGGAATCAAAAACCCAGCTCTATGGGGTCATGATTCAGGCATGTTTCACTCTGCATGTTTTAACAGATCTTTCTATCCACAGATGAAATGGTTGTTTTTCGGTATCTCTCACAGCTACCTGGCATTGAATGAGGTGGAAGAATTAATGCTGTCCGACACTACAATAAAAACATTTTCTACACAGAATCATACTGGTTATTTCTACACGCTATACATCGACAAACTTCAGTTCAATAATAGTGGTACCTATGTATGTAAGATCAATGACACTACGATATCTGTAGACTACCTGAATCTGACTGTTACAGGTAATTATACATTATTCATGTCAGTGATAGTACGCAGTACAATTGATTGATAAAAGCTAGTAAAATTGGACACAGTTAATCCTGTCATATGGGACCGGCCAAAGTCATTGAAATAAGATCATGTTAGACAGGTAGCCACTTAATACAGGTTTTATTAATATGAAATACAATGCAAAGGGGAAATAGAAAACAAGGTTACATCAGACAAGGTCACATCAGACAAGTTAGTGTTGAACAGAGTTGGTTACTGTGGGAGTTTTGACTAATATTTTATAATAGATACTGAAGACCATAAACATATTCAAGGTTATTGCTTACCGAGGTAGTTTCCTTGTGACCTGCCTTTAAATTGTTTGTTTACAATATTGAATTACGGACCAAGTCTTAAAAGCAGAGCAGTGTCCTATATTAGGGTCACATGTCTAGCTACAGATTGTTTAGGTAGTAATGAGTTTGCACTTTACGGTATGATGATGTCAGCAGGCCTCAGCGGCCGAGTGGTAAAGGGAGTTAGTCATCTACATTTACTCATGATTGTTGTCTCTAGCCGTAAATGACTTTATTGACCTTAATTACTGTTGGTTAACTGTTTCTATATGGGTACTCTGGCTTCATTCTCCAATGGAAACTGGAGTACATGGTAAAGCTAAGAAATTGCTGAAAGTTGTAAAGCCACAAACGAGTATCAATGTCAGTACATCATTCTTGTCTTGTACATGTATTGAATTTATTATAGTTACTGTTGAAACCAAAAAATAATATAAGCCTGAAGTCTTTGTAAAATAAACCAGTATAATCTGATAAATTTCAGTTATGTATTAAATTAAGATAAACAGCAAGTTTTGCTGTATATCCATATAGACTTTTTTATTTTTTGCCTATTCCCTGTTTTGCTGTTATTTGCTACAATCTTCAGTTTTTAAAATTGCATGCATTGAAAAAGTGTTCGTTTTTGTGGACTTTTTTCAAAGTTTGAGGATCAACCAAAATTCATGGGTTCTTGATTTTAAAATATTAAGGAAAAAAGACGTGTATAAATTTAATATTGAAAATGATGAAATCTGAGGGATGGTGTGAAATAAGGGTCATTTAAAATGTATATGATTACCTTGTAAGGTTCTTTTGTTATTTTTTTCACTTAATTTACTTTTGAAGTATAATCTATTTTATGATCAAATCTGACTGTCTCATAATTGAAATTGAAATAAATTGGCCCCATGGTCACACAGAACTTTAAAAACAGCTCAGTAGCTCAATAACAATTTACCACAAAGGGATTTGAGGTGAATATTCAAGTCGAGGAACTAATGTTGCCTGTTATACAGTAGACCATTGTGTAGCACATGCAGCCAAAAAGTTAACCTTTTCAGTAGGGTCACAAAGTCATGGAGACTTCAGAATGCTGTTAGAGAGACAACTACTACAAGTAATAAGCATACATGATAAAATATATTATGCGTTGAATTAATGTTGATTCTATCTTAAAGGTCATCAGGCGTTGTGGACCTTTTTTTGCCACGTGATTTAGCAAAAAACTCAAACTGATTAAATGTTCAGACTTCATAAATGTATAAGTTGAAATATCTTTTCAATATTCTGTCATACTATTTTTTCTTTATTTGACTGCTGTAATGACATCACAATAGGCTTAGCAGAAATCTGTTTCAAATTGCAGTGATTTTTTAAAAACTAAACTTGAAAAATATGTATCCCTGCATTTGTGGATAAAAAAATTTTTCAACACACATATTCTTTGTGATGATTAAAAAATATTGTTTAATACTCTGTTTTCAAGATAGGTTTGTTATTTTTTTCCTATGACGTGATTTATGGTATCAAATGATTTTATTTAGGGCATTTTCCACAATGAACAGTCTTTAAATATTATTAAATGTATGTATAAAGTAGCAAATTATAATAAAGGATACTAATATCAAGATATTTTCTGTTTTACAGTTTAAACTGATTATTTGAGATTCCAAAATTTAGGCCAATTTGAACCTTTAATGCACCTCCTCCTTTATCACATTACAGTGTTGGCTCTTTTGCTTTGTTTTCCACAGTATGACTCCTGCAACAAGAAATGTATTTTGTAAAAATATAAACTGATCCAAAAAAAAAATTATTATCAAAGAAATCAAGTGTATTTTATTACAATTAGACTCTATTCTATGGGGCAATTCAGGAACAATATTTAAAAGTCAGTAATAAGTTAATATGTTAAAATTATATTAAAATATTGTACATATCGATGTATCATCATGAGTGTGTTGCCTTATTATAATAACATTTATATGGCCTTGAACTTTGACCTCATGGTCAAATTTATATTAATTCAATATTGTTAGCTTGTCCAGCCTTTTACCTTTTTGTCTTTTGACATAGGCCTTAGATACTGTACAAAAATATGTATTACTATGAAAGGGTGTGTCACCTATTATAATGACCTTTATATTACCTTAACATTTGGTCTTAAGGTCAAATTTTTGTTACTTTTGTATTGAAAGCTAGTTTGGTCTGCAGCCTTACTGCCCTTTGACCTTTTCCTTAGATTTTGTACAGAGATATATCACTATGAGAGGGTGAGTTGTTTATATGACCTCAACCTTTGATCTTAAGAACAAATTTATTGAAATTTTATATTGAAAGCTTGTTTAGCCTGTTACTTTTTTGTCATTTGACCTAGGCCTTAGATATTTGTGTGGATATATCACCTTGTTTAGATAGGTCATATATCATGTTTACCTTTATATATGACCTTAACCTTTGAACTTTTTATAGGGTAAATGGCCAATACGTATCTTTGTTGTCTTTTGATCTGAGCCATATAGATATTTTACATGTGGATGTCTCAACGTTATTTGCAAGTGTCAGATACTTAGTGTGACCATATTAGACCCCTATGTGAACAGTCCCAAGTAAAGATGAATACATTTCTTCTTGTTAACTAACACAAGGTCTTGTTATTAATCTGAAATGGAGAATGTGATGTCCGTTCCATGTTAAAAGGTCTTTAATTGTATTTATGTGTTTTTAGTAACATCCTGTATGCAATGTGCAATCTGCAATTTTCATCATATCAAATTCCAGAAAACAAAATTAGATTAAAAATATTGTATCCCCTTTAAAAGTATATGAAAAGATTATATAATTAACGTATATCAGAGAAGTAAGCAAGACTACTCTTATGTTGATTCGAAGCTTCTTCAGCAGTAAAAAAATATAGAATTTTGGAAACATGTGATGTATTCCATCTTGTCATAGTGGTCACAGAATTTACACTTTGTTTGGGTCTTAAATTCATCAGTTGTTTGTCCTCACAAAGAATGATGTACGACAAATAATAAGTCTTGCATAGTATTTGATTTTATTGATGTTTTGTTAGATACTGCTTGTAATGTTTACCTCAAGCAAATATTTCATTTCTCTTACCTATGTTATTTTTTCATTTTCATTTCTTATTAAATAAAACTGTGTGTAATGTAAATTAGAAAGGTATTATATATTCATGAAAGAACATTTCTTTGAATCGAAAGATAAATATAACAATGCTTTAAAGCCCCAGTGAGACACAATAACTGCCCTTTGAACTATATTATTGCCATTATATTAAAAAAAATTATCAACCTTTTCAATGAAACATTTTAAAGTCAGAAAAGACAGTTTAATCCATTGTGTTAACAAATATTATTCAGACTATAAATTACTGTAGAGATTTGTATAAGACCTTTTGTTCCTTAAGTAATTTTGACTGTTATGAACTTTGTTGTTTTCTATTTTAATTTTTCTTTTGTATATGTTTGTTTAAAATATGGAACTTTAAACATATTAGGTCAATGATATAACCTATTTCATTGATGTGAGTGAAAACCAAACAGACCTAAAGATTTCCACATATGTTCCCGGTTAATTTTCAGAATACAAATTCTCTGTTGTATACATTGGTTTTAATTTGTATTATATTAAAACAGTAACATATTTTACCATGGCTAGAAGCAACAAACAAACATTATACATCTTAAAAACAGTGTTTTGTGGAATAAAATTAACAGTTATAATGGTTTATAAGTGTAACACTAGCTACATTATTTTACCTAGTGTAAGATGTGTCCTTAAACATTGGCACCGAGTTTCTGAAAATGCACTAAATAATAAATGAATTCCTCACTAATAAATTGCTAAAAATGTCATTGTTTACACATGTGCCATGTGGTATACATGTAAGTGCAGGTGCCCCTTATTAGTCTATAGTAATTACTGTAAATTTTCAAATATAACTCAATATTTTTAGATTTAGATGCATTGCCATTTCAGAGTTCGCATTAATTAATTAATTACATTACTTGCATTTACTTCCACGGCTAAACAGTCAATAATAATTAACAGTATTTTGTTGTTATGCTTGTTAATCAGTTGATTAATCAACCATGGAAAGTCAAATAATTACATTTTATTTCTTTATGTTTATTTGAATTCTATATCACTTTCAGGAAGTTTTATGTATATCATAGGGACTAATTTTATTGGAGGAGCAAGCTGGAGTACCTGTTGAGAACCCCGGCATTTGGCAGAAAAACTTAACAATTTTTGTCAATTAATTTTTATGCCCACCCTGCCTAAAGTCAGTCTTATACAATCAACCCAGTGTTCACAAGACAATAATCAGCAGTATATTGAAGTATTACCTGACTTTGATGCCAATATTTTAATTATGACACGGCTACAGAGTTTATTGTTTTCTGTGTCTATTGATGTATAGATTAAGAAACATTGATGAATTGTTCATCTTTAACAATGTCCCAAAAGGGGGTGTAGGTGGGGGTTAAAAAATACACTAAATGAAATAAATACAACATGATTTATCAAAGAATGATTGACAGAAACATGATCTGTATGAAATAAATTGTGCTGCTGGAGTTTCTGTTGTAACTGTTATTATTATATTCGAACAGGTACACCAATAGTGGAGTCTACTAATTTCGTCCTGAATGGTACGTTAGGTCAGACTGTGACAATGACATGTCATGTATGGTCCAATCCTCTCCCGTTTTCCACTCTATGGTACTTAGAAAATCAGATACTGTCAACTACTTCCAGGTAACTTAACTTAAACAAAACCACTGTTTACACTACTCAGATATTTACATTGGAGAACTTAATAACTTGATGTGAGAGAAGTCGGGGGGGGGGGGGGGGGGGTTTAATCCTTATAATTCTGTGAAATAACCGTTGCGATTTTTAAAACAGCAAAAACAGTTACAGAAACCCATCTAGACCTCAAAACGTAAATATGCCGGAAAACGTAGTGATATGCAAAACATAGTACCAAAGAAATCGCAGTTCTGTAGAATACTGATAGTAAAAAACAAAATGAAACACTAAATTGTATTTATATTATATTTTATTTGAAATCTCAATTGATTTAATTAGAAATCATTGGGGCAGAGAAAACATTGTCCCCTCTCCATGACGATACACTAGGAGGGCGCCATCTTGTTTACATTGGATACTGAAAGTAGTCCGCTCAGAGGAAATATCGATATATAAATTATCTGAGAAGACGCCATTTAAGTGTTTTCATCCAATCAAAGCACTTAATATAAATAAATTACAGCATGAATAGAATTATAAGATAATGGATATATTATATGTAGTTTAAAAAGATGCCATGCTAAGGCCACACCAAATAAATTTCTTGTTCTACGGACCCGACCGCACATATTTTATCGAAATCGAAAAAATAATATTAATAAAAAAAATTCCGCTCCCCGCTCCGGGAAAGTCATGGGGAATTTTTTTTATTTTACTCTTTGAAATCATAATCTTGTGAATGCTTAATGTAACTGCTGTTTTATTGCATCACAAACAAAAATATTGGTGTATTTTGAAAAAGGGAAAGAAACAATCATACTAGTTTAGTAGTGTGGATATTTGTCATAAAGGAAGGCATAGTTGTCCGAAACACGTTGATTCAGTTCAATTGTGGTGCGTTGGCACATACTTTTTCAAAGATGTGTCAAAATTAAACATTTCGACCTTAGCACAGACATAATAAATGTAAAACAAGGTTACAAAAATTGTGAAATAAAAGTTCGTGAGTAATATTTGTATTTATAGTACTTTTGGTTTGCAACTTTTGGTTGCAACAGCATGGTGTACATTTAGCCTCAGTAATGAAGCACATTCGATTTTTGTTTATCTCCACCAAGATAAAAAAAAATGACCACAGAAACTACAATGCTTATTAAATTTGTTGACATTGTTGCAAGGGTTTTGATATGTCCAAAAAAAGAAAATGAAATGACTGGTAAAGGTTGTTCAGTGTTATTTGTGGAAAAGTTAAAGTAATTTTTATTTAGAGTCAGCATATAACTGTTTGAACTGGTTGTTGTCTTATTGTCATTTTTCATATATATCTGTTTTCTAATGGCTTGCATGGGACTTGAATTTTTTCTCTCAAAAATTGGACATTGGACACCATGTATCTATAATTATGGATTGTCTTTGGTTATTCGATCAAAGGGGAAAGTCTCACTAAATGGTAATATTACAGCAAACACAATGAATGGGATAAACTTATTTTATGACATTTTTAAATTCATTCCTTTAGAAAGCTTCATCAATAAATGATGTACAGTGTAGTCAGTTGTGCATTTTAAATAAGGTCTAAAAAAATATATTTTTGCAAATGAAGATGTGACATGCATTCCTTTGCTTCCAGCTGTCTCTAATGTTTTGAACATCTGACCTATAATACTGAATTGTTTAAAAGGTGCAATTGATTGAACATAATTTGAATGATGAACCCATAATTACAAAATATACTCATTTATTCATTTACATGCTTTGGTAAACTTCAGGTACGCATAGTATGCCAAATTCTGAAAGGAAATCACAATGAAACTGAATTTTGCAAATATATACATTGATGAAAGTACATTTTCTTATTTAAAAAAAAAGGAAAAATTTTTAAAAGTTATCCCTCGCCTCAAATTTTTCTGTTCGCCTAAGTTTTTTTTGAAAATCCAAATAATAATATTAATATTATTATTTCGCTCGCTAGCCCTGTTTTAAAATGACAAAAATCCGAAGAACAAGAAATTAAATTGGTGTGGCCTAATTACACAGTTGACTATGGCCTACCTATTTTTTACCGTGGGGAAAATTGTTGGTGTTTTTTGCTCGTTTTTGGACCAATTTTACTTAAGCTTTGAGAGACTGCTCAAAATGAGTGAAATTAATTCACCTGTATTACATTAAAATTTCTGAATTTTATGTTAGATTTAATGTATTGCAAGTTTGTAAATCACTAGAGTCTCCAAGGAAAGGCATGATCACCCTAATAAAAGACCAGAAATGAGCTTAAAAAAACAGCAGATTCATGTAATAAATCACCAAAAATAAATATTTTCTATTCTGTATAATGCTTGCATTAGATAAAAAAAATGCACTTACCATGCTACAGTTTATCTCTGACATATATTCAAGTAAGGAATATTTTACTCTCTCAGTGAAAGTTCGTTTACAGAGCCATAGTGTTATAGTATTACGTTTATGATGTTGATATTTTTGTCTGCAGATTTTGAAAAATCCATTGAAGTTAGACATTAATTAATATTGTTCAGTGAAGGTGTGATTTTCTTGTTATCAAACTATCATTAAAACTAAAATTTTCTTTGTAGATTTATAACCACAATTATTGATGTGAACCCAATTCAGCAGGACGCTGTTTTGACAATCAAGTCAGTTACAGCTGCAGATTTTGGAGTTTATGCCTGTAGAGCTTATAACTCAAAAGGTTATGCTATGGCAATTCATATACTGCAAGGTTTGTATCATTTAAAGAAAGAAATTGTTTATTATACTTTTTGGCCTGTAAAAAGAAGATTATGTATGAATTTTCAAATTTTCACTTCTAAAAACCAATGCTTAAGTTATATAGATATAACATGGTTGGTCTGTACAATATATATTTAGTTGCACCTGCTTTCATTCATTGTCCATAGCTGCAACATTGACCTGATGACATACAAATGTTAGCCATACAACTATTAAACACCCTCACCAATTTATTTCTTGTACATAATTAAAAACATGTTCATATCAACAGTTTCATGTTAAAGTATAGAATTATAACTTTTGTGTTATACATATGTAAAATTGTGTTTTATAAATATGAAAAGGTAAAAAGCGTGCTTTGACAGTTGCATAGGAAAGCTGTTCTTTTATCATAGAATGTTTAATAGTACAATCATATACATACACTATTTATTTTAATTAAATGACATGTTGAAAGTCATGTCCAGTGTAGCAGGTTGTAAAGCTGTCTACTTTTCAATATACCCTTAATTTTATTTTGGTCTGGAATAATTCTTTATAAAATCAGTTAATGTACAGAAAATAAGTGTTATAAATGAATAGATACTTAAGGTAGATCGGGAGTTGTCTACCCTTTTAATTTCCTGATAATGACAATTTATGGTATATTTCAATTATAAATTCCCCTTAAAAGGCCCTTAATAAAGTAACAATTTTTTTGCAAAGGGAGATAATTCAACATGAAACCTACATAGACTGCTGATATTTAGTAAAAATTGACAGTTTCTGTAATTTTAGAAAAAAGAATTTTGCAGTATACTTTTTTCTTATTTTTATTTGGATAAAGAGAAACTGTCAGAGTAAATGTTTATCTTACTTTAGTTCAACCTCTGATGATCAGTGAACCTTTTTTAGCAAAATATCATCAAATATGCATTAGTTTTCAATTAATTTTTGTTAGAAATATTAATACCTTTTTACCCCCTGAGCTACCTTAAGTAGCCTAAAGTTATTGCATTTAAAACTACATTCTACATGCAGTGGCCTTGGTGCCTAGGGATTAATGGTAGTTATCTACTATCGATCACATGCCTGTCAACACTTATCAGTAGGTTGTGAGTTTTAACCTTACTGTGACAAAGTGTGATTGGCTGCAACCTTGATAAGGATTGCCAAGTTTCCTGCCAAAGTGTTCTATGACTTAATAAAAACAGGACACCATGAAATAGCCGAAAAATTAATGAAAGTAGCACTAAACCCCATTCAAACACACCTTTTACTTGCACTATAAACAATTAAAAAAATTGTAAAAAAATTACTAATCTGGTGATATAGTGAGAACTTGTGTACAGTTTTGTTTGTTAATTTTGTAGATGTGGATGAATGTAGCTTTGATCCTCCATGTAACCAAGACTGTATGAATACTCTGGGGTCATTCAAGTGTGTATGTAATACAGGATATGCTTTTGCCAATGGAAGTAACACAATCTGTAAAGGTATGCTATAGTAACATGGCATGTTTCTTGCTGGAAAAATCCATTGCTGTAATACTTTAAAAGTATATGCTATGTGACATTCATTAATACATTATTGTATAAAGCATTATCTTGCATAAACAATACAGCCTTTTAAAAGTTCTATAAATATGTCAAAAAATATGAAACAAAATGAAAGGAATATGAACATATAAAATTTATAATCCCCTGAAGTATAAGAAGTTTTCTAAAAAAAAAAAACAATTAACATGAAATTGGTAGTTATTATATAAAATAAATATTGAAGTCCTTATAAATCAGTAATACATGCTTTATAACCCTGTTTTGGGGAAGGGCTGTTCCATTACGATATGTATGACAGTACCAATCAATTGTAAAAATTTATTATTTACAATGTTTCAGTCTCAACACACTTCAATTTAAAAGCATCCATCTGCAGTTTTTAAGAGCCTTTATATGTTTTAATGGAACAGCCCATGTAAGAATAACGATTCTGCGGATGATAGGACAAACTTTATAATGTCTAACAATGTACATGTATGTGTATTGTGTTTGTATTATACAATTTCTGACTTTATAAAGGTTGTTTCTGGATTTCTTAATCAGAGAAAATGTAATACTCACTGAGCAGTTATTCGAAGTGAAAATACATGTTTGAGAGTTAAGAAATACCAATAGTGACTGCATATCAAATCAGTAATTGTTTTATTACATGAATAAAACAACATATCCTCGTCTATTGTCTGTTGTAGCAAATCTGTTAGCAGCAGATTGTCTGTTGTTGACGACCAGATTTTTGTGTTAACATAAATGAAATACATTAATTGGATAATTTTACCCCCCTCTTAAAAAGCGGGGGGTATATAGTGTTCATGGTGTCCATCCGTCCTTCCATCCGCCTGTCTGTCCGTTACACTTTCTCTTATTTGCAACTCCTCCTACACCACTGAATGGAATTTGATGAAACTTACACAGAATCTTTGTCACTTAGTGCCATTGTGCAGGAGATATTAAACATTTTGATCGGAATGATATTTAGGTTTCCCATAGAAAAGCATGGACATTGTCATTGACCTAAGGGAGTCCTCATCTCTTATGTGCAACTCCTCCTACACCACTGAATGGAATTTGTTGAAACTTGCACAGAATCCTTGTCACATAGTGCCATTGTACAGGAGATATTTATTATTTTGATCGGAATGATATTTGGGGTTTCCCATAGAAAAACACGGACTGTCATTGACATAAGGGGATACCCATTTCTTATGTGCGACTCCTCCAACACCACTTAATGGAATTTGATGAAACTTACACAGAATGTTGTCACATATTGCCATTGTGTACTAGATATTAAACATTTCGATTGGAATGATATTTGGGGTTTCCCATAGAAAAACATGGACTTTGTCATGGACATAAGGGATACCCATCTCTTATGTGCAATTCATTCCTACACCACTGAATGGAATTTGTTGAAACTTACACAGAATCCATGTCACATGGTGCCATAGTGCAGGAGATATTTAACATTTTGATCGAAATGATATTTGGGGTTTCCCATAGAAAAACATGGACTGTTATTGACATAAGGGGATACCCATCTCTTATGTGCAACTCCTCCTACACCACTGAATGGAATTTGATGAAACTTACACAGAATCCATGTCACATAGTGCCATTATGCAGGAGATATTTAACATTTTGATCGGAATGATATTTGGGGTTTCCCATAGAAAAGCATGGACTTTGTCATGGACATAAGGGGATACCCATCTTTTATTTGCAACTCCTCCTACACCACTGAATGGAATTTGTTGAACCTTACACAGAATCTTGGTCAAATATTGCCATTGTGCACTGGATATTAAACATTTTGATCATAATATTATTGGAGGTTTCCCATAGAAAAACATGGACTTTGTCATTGACATAAGGGATGCCATTCTTTGGGGGATAGGGGAGGGTTACATGTTTTATCTGCAACTTCGCCTTCACGTTTAACTAGATAAAGTTTCAATTTCATAATTAAGAACACCTGAATTTTCAAAGTAATTGTGAAGCGGGGGTTTCAATGGTGAGCATTGCTCACAGGTTTTTTTACTCTAATTTATATTGTTATTCTGATTAGCTACAGACCATTGTCATTTTCTGTCCAATTTAGGATTAAACAATTAATATTATTATATCAATATTGGTTTCTGCGTGTAGTTTGTTTTTGGAATGAAACTGCAACTGACAAAAATAACAATATTTTGATACAATTTTAGTACTGTTGCAATTTATCATGACCTAAAAAAAAGAAGCAGAATTCTTTTTATGTAATGAATGTAAATAATGTTAGTAAAATACGCTATGCATAGATTAAATAATACAAATGTATAGACATTTTATTTTCCCCCAAAACTTCTCTTTTATATTAAAGAATATGTAAGCCATCAATGTTTTTGCTGTCTTGCAAACATATCTATGACCAAATATTGTTTTTTGTGCAGATATAAATGAGTGTGCCCAAGTAGACATTTGTCACCAGAAATGTACCAACACAAATGGATCATATTTTTGTTCATGTAAAGATGGATATTGGATGGACAAAAACAATAATTGTATAAGTATGTATTACGGTTGACATAACTCCTTTTCTAGATGTGATGTGCTCTGAGGTCATCATGTTATATTTCCCAGCCACTGTAACAGTTAGTAATAACTTACCTCTACATGTGATATGCTCTGAGGTCATCATGTTATATTTCTCAACCACTGTAATAGTTAGTAATAACTTACCTCTACATGTGATATGCTCTGAGGTCATCATGTTATATTTCTCAGCCACTGTAATAGTTAGTAATAACTTACCTCTACATGTGATATGCTCTGAGGTCATCATTTTATATTTCTCAGGCACTGTAACACTCAGTAATAACTTTAACCTCTACATGTGATAGCCCCGTGCGGGATCCGGGTGGCTAAAAGAATAGACCGCATTCGCGCTTGCTTGTCGTAAAAGGCGACTAAATAGCGCCCAGTACCCTGACCGGCGTGTCAGGTCGGTTTGCCTAAAGACCGACTGGGATGTGTGTCCCAGGTGGTTGAATGGGGTACCCCTGGCAAGCTGGGGTTGTCAGGCCATAATACGGAAAACCTGACCGCAAACCATATTAATGCACCGTGTTGGGAAAAATGCCATGTTCCTCGCACCTTAAAGAACGCTGCTGTAGTATTCGCTATGAGTAGGGATTTCGATCCCGCTACAGGAGGCTAAATTGCCCGACCCTATCCATCCTCCCATTTGCCAGTGGCAATCTAAAATCCGTTACCCCTATTTTTCCTTGTGTCCCTTCCCATTTTCATTCATCATCATTTCATGTTCATTTTATCATCCATTTCATGTTCATTGCCTGAATATAGCTGAAATATTGCTGCTCGGGCGTTAAACACCATTAATCAATCAATCAATCTACATGTGATATGCTCTGAGGTCATCATTTTATATTTCTCAGGCACTGTAACACTCAGTAATAACTTACCTCTACATGTGATGTGCTCTGAGGTCATCATTTTATATTTCTCAGCCACTGTAACAATCAATAATAACTTACCTCTACATGTGATATGCTCTGAGGTCATCATTTTATATTTCTCAGCCACTGTAACAATCAGTAATAACTTACCTCTACATGTGATATGCTCTGAGGTCATTATTTTATATTTCTCAGCCACTGTAACACTCAGTAATAACTTACCTCTACATGTGATGTGCTCTGAGGTCATCATTTTATATTTCTCAGCCACTGTAACACAGTCATAACTTACCTCTACATGTGATATGCTCTGAGGTCATCATTTTATATTTCTCAGCCACTGTAACACTCAGTAATAACTTACCTCTACATGTGATATGCTCTGGGGTGATCATTTTATATTTCTCAGCCACTGTAACACTCAGTAATAACTTACCTCTACATGTGATATGCTCTGGGGTGATCATTTTATATTTCTCAGCCACTGTAACACTCAGTAATAACTTACCTCTACATGTGATATGCTCTGAGGTCATCATTTTATATTTCTCAGGCACTGTAACACTCAGTAATAACTTACCTCTACATGTGATGTGCTCTGAGGTCATCATTTTATATTTCTCAGCCACTGTAACACTCAGTAATAACTTACCTCTACATGTGATGTGCTCTGAGGTCATCATTTTATATTTCTCAGCCACTGTAACACTCAGTAATAACTTACCTCTACATGTGATATGCTCTGGGGTGATCATTTTATATTTCTCAGCCACTGTAACACTCAGTAATAACTTACCTCTACATGTGATATGCTCTGGGGTGATCATTTTATATTTCTCAGCCACTGTAACACTCAGTAATAACTTACCTCTACATGTGATGTGCTCTGAGGTCATCATTTTATATTTCTCAGCCACTGTAACACTCAGTAATAACTTACCTCTACATGTGATATGCTCTGGGGTGATCATTTTATATTTATCAGCCACTGTAACACTCAGTAATAACTTACCTCTACATGTGATGTGCTCTGAGGTCAACATGTTATATTTCTCAGCCACTGTAACACTCGGTAATAACTTACCTCTACATGTGATATGCTCTGGAATCATCATGTTATATTTCTCAGTCACCGTTACACTCAGTAATAACATAACCTCAATTCTTTTTATGTTCATTATGTTCTTATGTGAAAATTTTTTTTTCTTCATTTCTCAAAGATTTCATTAATTTGTTGGTATGATGAGTGCAGTTTGGCATATATGGATTAAATGCACCTGAATGAAAATTAACTTTTTTACTAATATGTTCAAAGTGATTTTTTTAGCACAATGTTGCTGGAACTGAAGATCTGATGGATTTTATTTCATTTTAGATGACATGGATACAACTACACAAAAGACCAATACGCAAGGACCTAATGGAAAGGTACAGAATGAGGTAGAGATATCGACAGAGACGTTGTACACCGTGATAGGTGTGTGTGCTGGAGGACTGCTGGCTATTGTATTGATGATACTGACAGCCATCTACTGCAGAGGGAGGAATTCCAAAGAGGTAGTGATATTGAGGATTGTGAGATATTGTGGATACAGAAAGTTTTTGAAAAAATTTCTTTTTGATGCATATGTTCAATATTTGTAAGATGTTAATCATATGCAAAAAGTTGTAAGATTGCTGCAGATGTTAAACATTTTTGAGGGTGGTGATCGTATATAACAAGATTTCTGATTGGTCCAAATGTGAAATATTTTTAAGTATGCTAATCATGGATGTTACACATTGATGTGAGTTACATGTTACATTATTATATGACCACAAAATTTCTCTACGGGCATAACTCTTGCATGCAAAGAGTGTACCTTGTGTTATTATTTGAAAAAAACAGTTATTGACTATTCTTTAGGTGTACTAATTAAATTTATAGTTTTAATTATGCCCCCTGCAAACTTGTTTGGGGGGGTATATAGGAATCACCCTGTCTGTCTGTCCATCTCATGTGGTCCATCTGTCCGTCTGTCTACATCACTTCCCTTGTAAGGGCAACTCCTCCTAAACTGCTTGATGAAATTTAATGAAACTTAGCATAAAGGAAGTATATTTTATGTAGATGTGCATGAAGGATTTTTATTGACCTCGGATATCATTAAAGGGATATAATTGGACTTGCAACTGAAGCGGGGGTATCCCTTTGTGAGTGTGCTCACAGTCCACACTTGTTTGTAATGTTATTGAATAAAGCTCACAAGAATTATGATTGGTATAAAGACTACAACAATATGTATTATGTTTTACACTACTAAAAAATTTTTTCATTTGTCTGTGAATCACATGTATAGATTCTCTAAGAAAATTAAAGTTAACCTTGTGTTACTTTCTAGCTGGATGTTGGAAACTACAAGGCAGTTTTCAGTACCAATGCTGCATATGAACCCAGTATTGAAAAAGAGATGAGCAATTTAGTAAGTATTCTCATTCAGAGACATGTTAAAACCAGAGATTTTCAAACTATTTAAATGGTGATTTTATCGTATGCATTTTTCCTTTGTCACTACTTTACTTCATTTTTGAACTGCCATGTATTTAATATATTTTGAATTCTTAATTCTAATATGACGTCCTGTTTTAGCTATGTAAACAAAGCCATGTTAAAGTTTCAATAAGTTTAGTTCGCCCATGCATAAGCTGTGTGTTTTTTGTAAATGTAAAAACTGACTTAACTGAGTTTGTTATGTGTTATCCATTATTATCGTTATTGTTAATAATGCAGTTATTTTTAGTCTGAATTCTGAGATTTATATGATTTAAACTACTCACGATACATTATTTTTTTAACAATTCTACATTCCAATTAATATGACTTCACAATTAGAATTCCTACGTCATATTATGCTCAACTGAAAAATTCCAAACTGGAACAATGCAATTTCTTTAAGATTTCTCAATATTTTTGTTTAAAAGGTAGGTATATTCAATAAAATGACAAGAATTGTTTATGTAAATTTTATTTGCTTTAAAAATACTTTTTCGGGATATATCTTATTAGTTTCAAAAACTTTATTAACATTGAAAGGGACCTCTTAGAGCCGCTTCAAAATTTTAAAACAATTGTTAGACATATTAGAATCGAAATAGATTATTGCAATTGGACTCTATGCGAATTAGAACATGGTCAGACTTTATATTCGTCCTCATTTAATACCTCGCTATTGCTTGCTCTAAAATATTGATAAATGTAAGGTCTGACTATGTTCTAATTTGCATAGAGCCCGCTCGCAATAATCTATTTCTTAATTTTATTTCAACAACGTTAAATCACAGGATTTGACAAGTTTTGGCATTTGTTTTTAAAGCAAACCAAAACAGTTGTATTGAACTAAAGCAAATTTAACAATGAAAATCACAACTTTGCAAAAAACACTGATGTGTTGCATGTTATTTTTTTAAATATACAAATGCCTCTTGTCAGATAATTGCAATCTAATTATTATTGATTTCTATACTTACTATTTAACCATTTTTTAAATCATTTGAGAAAAAAGTAAGTTATTTACAAAAAATAATTTTTTGCCGAAATTTTTAGTGCCTCAAAATGTCTGAAGATCCTTAGTTTTCATGTTGACAGGCATAAATTATCAGTGACTGATTGATAAATTATTTACAGTATTCTATATTTGACAAATATTTTTTTTAAATTTATTTTATTTTCCATGTTTTTAACATTTTTTTGTTTCATCTAACAATTTACAGAAATCTGATCTCGCTACTATAAAGAATGAAGATCTGAAAGATGAATTTCCTCGTCAAAGATTACAGCTCGGTATAGACCTAGGTCAAGGACGATTTGGCAAAGTGATGATGGCTAGAGCTTTAAACATCTCTGGGTCTGCTAACTGGGAAATGGTAGCTGTCAAAACTTGCAGAGGTTTGTTTTTAAAATCTGTTTGTCTTATTCTGCCATTTTGTTAGGGCATTGATTTGATTTGTTTTTATCTTTTACTCTGCTGTCCACAACTTTTCAGCTATATCATAGTGTCCAGTGCTTTTTGGTGGGATCTACCTAGAGTTAGCCTTACATATGGCAACAAACTGACAATCCCTGTTAATGAATGTTGGAGTAAAGCACACCTTACCAAAAGTTGGTCTCGATCTCACAGCCACAGTGTCATCAGTGATCAATGTTAGAAATATATATATGTGACTATCCAGCCACATATATAATGATGGGGATGTCCATCCGTTACACTTTTTCTGATGCACAACTCCTCCTACACTACTGAATGGAATTTGATGAAACTTACACAGAATCTTTGTTACATAGTGCAATTGTTCAACTGATATTTAACATTTTGATCAGAATATTTGTGGTTTCCCATAGAAAAACTTGGACTTTGTTTAAAAATCAATTAGTGAATTAATCTATGATTTTCAAAGATTGAGGGAGATGTAACCAATATAATTCATAGATTATTTGGCATATTTCAGGATAATTTTGGCTCATTAATTTAAAAACACAACAAAATGACTTTATTTAGTCTTTTTTATTCTGTATATAGATTCAGCATCAGATTGTGAAAAAGAAGATCTTATCCAGGAACTGGACATCCAAAGGAAACTTCCACCACACAAGAATATCGTGGCTTACCTTGGATGCTGTACAAAACAAGGTAATTAAAGGATAATTGTACGAAAAAGTTGGAAAGAACTTTGTCAACACCTGCTATCTATACAACTAAAAATAACCTTGAGTTATAATTCCTAGACAATATTATATAAAACTCCAATCACCCATACAGTTTGATATACCAATTTTCCAACCTCTCTCCCAACAGTTATTGTTTTTTGAATATCCCTTACATTTTTTATTTTGTTGTTTGATGATCTGTGTTCAGCAATTGCTTATTGACATAATGGTGTCCTGTTTTTATTGGGGAAGGAGGAAAGTGTTCATGGTAAAAACCTCCAACAATCTGTAGTCATTGAAGTAAACATCATTGATAGAATTGAGGCAATTTATTTTTTTTATGGAATTAAACATCATACACTCACTTATTAATACAAGGACAGTTTTTATAAAACCTTCAGCAATTGTTCAACTTTATCTTTACAGTTTGTTTTTGTGGAAGAAAGCCTGTGCACCATTTGAGAATATCTAATTTTTGGTTAGGTCTTGGAAATAAAAATGATTGTAAAAAATAAAATATAAAAAAATGTGGTACTAAACCCTGTAAACAATGTGGGGATAATCTAAAGAGGGTTATAGGCAACAGATACAAGCTTTTGGTAAGTATTGTTATGGTCATGAATAAAATGGAGAGCTCACTATCGATTGTCTTGAGCTTTTTAGTTGTAAATATGAGAACAGAGATTTTTTGTAAGAAAACTCTCCTTTTAGACATAGTTTACAGAAGTACCACATTGCAGTATATATTTTTTTGCAGTAATTTTCGTAAATATGTTATTGTAAATCTAAACTTGTTTTCTAGATCCTGTTTATATACTGATGGAATATGTCAAGGGAGGTAATCTACAAAGTTATTTACGCAAATGCCGTCCAAGTCAGCAGGCCACTACAAGTGAAGAAATTACACCACCTAGTGCCAAAGACCTGAAACTGATTGCCCTGCAGATTGCCAGAGGAATGAGCCACATCCACACATGTGGGGTAAGTTACAGTTACCATATTTTTCTGTCTATAGGTAACTTCATGCATGTCATGTTATAAACCTAAAAGTGAAACTGCCACTTAAATCTGTAGTTCACAAAGACCAAATAATCCAGAAAATACAATCACAAAGCATTTTTTCTTTCTTATTATTTTGAGTTAAATTCCCAAATTTTCAAACTATAGGTCAAGACTTTTTAAGTATAAATAGGTGCATTATTTTAAACCTTTTGACAAATATTCCAGTAAGAGATGCTAAAGTGCATATAAACTTGTAGTATGGTTGCATTGCTCAACTTAATTTTCATTTTGAGCCACCAAAATTGTAAATTTATTTGTTGATGTTGTCATGTGTTCTTTATCTTATCATATAATGGTATTTTTTTTAAGTTCACAACATTTTACTGTTTGATGGTGGTTCTTTTGTGTTCTCCTCACCATCAGTGATTCCTTTAAAAGTGCTTTTAAAGCTTATATCTACATAACTGAACAAATAATTCTGTGGACCATATTAGGTGATGTCTTTGGAGAGGCCATGCTTCCTACAAGTTAAAGACACCCCTTTTATTGAAGTTGAAAATGACTAGGTTCATTTCAGCAACAACAAAATGAATGATTTTTCCCTACCCAAATTTGTAATTAATGTTATTCTTCAATTAAAACATTGTAAGTCAGTTTGTGATGCTTTGGTAAGACATTTATTAATTTTAATTTGACCTATTTTTAGATCATCCATCGTGACTTGTCAGCAAGGAATATCCTGATCACCAATGACCTGACATGTAAAATCTGTGACTTTGGTTTGAGTAGAGATGTTGAGGGTTGTGATGTATATGAGAGATCATCTAAGGTAATAAGCTTCTTCCGTATGCAAGGATCGTCAAGGATGTGCTCAGTACTGCAAGGTTCATAGTCTGAAAAATGTGTCTAAGCAGGTTGTCATGTAAAACTATATATATATATATAGTTCAGTCTAAGTGCACATTAAAAATTCAAGCTAGTTTGATGTTCTAATACAAAGCGGACATTTGGAGAAGATAATATACATGCTATTATTACATTCTTTTGTGAGAAATTAATTTCAAGCAAAATATTATTATTATTTACAATTCTTATTTAGTGCTTTATCTATATACAATACTCAAAGCGCAAATACCCAAACAATAAAAATATGCATATATATTCCAAGGTTACAAAAATAAAATGTAGCAATATAAGCATAATTTCGAACTCCATAAAAATTTGAATAAAGCTAGATATTCATTTTAAAATTTTACCAATTTAAAAAGTAAAACTGCACATTTATAAGAAAAATAAAAAGATAAAATAATCTAAACAAGATATATTATGAAAGGTAAAACTGACACAAGACCAAAAAAGACCATAAAAGATAAGGATAAATAATTGCATAAAATAATATCACCGAACATAAAAACAACTTTACCACATATGCCAACGTTTATCGTAAGTCCATCACAGTCAGTAGGAACAACTAAAAAGCTTGTTTAAAAAGATGAGTTTTAAGTGTCTTTTTGAAGACATCAACTGACATAGTAGTGTCCCACATATCAGCTATAATATTGGAGATAATATGTTTATGGAGACTTTGTTAAGGCAATATCAGTATCCAGCTTTTGACTGTATCAAAGCATCCAAATGACACTGAAACAATATACAGTCAGCAGGAATTACCTATATCTAAGCTGGTTGATTATGGATAAAATAAGATTTGTTTTATTGTTGATAGATTGTAGATAATTTGTACTTAAGTTTGACTTATTGATGTTATTACAAAAATTTAATATGTGCTTTCAGAATTTTCAATTATTTTTTTAAAAGTGAGTTTTAAGAAAATCTTTACAAATGATGCAAAAAACAGTTTAAAAAAATGAATGTGACTAAAATGGACAGGATGCATAGAACAACTCAAGGTAAGATTATGTAAAAGTAGAAATTACATATATAGACATATAACAGAAGATTTGTTTGATATACCTATTTTTGATTGTATTTAGGAACCATACTGACCTATTTTTGATTGTATTTAGGGACCATTGCCAATACGATGGATGGCACCAGAATCATTAACTGACCAATGGTTCACTAAGAAAAGTGATGTGTGGTCATATGGTGTATTACTGTGGGAAATCGTTACCTTAGGTTTGTATTTGATATGTAGGAAAACTCTGGTTTCTG
Organism: Limnoperna fortunei; assembly: GCA_944474755.1. Taxonomy (NCBI): domain Eukaryota; kingdom Metazoa; phylum Mollusca; class Bivalvia; order Mytilida; family Modiolidae; genus Limnoperna; species Limnoperna fortunei. Next base: position 91,000,714 of record OX104112.1, on the reverse strand, counting down.
TTTGTATAGTTTCGTGTAATAAGGTTTGAAATGTTCTAGTACTACATGTACATAAACAGTAGGTGTATTGTAGCCACTACAAGGGTAAATTATTCATCCCTTCCCTTCCATGGGCAGTCAACATTCTCTGCCCTTTGGCCCGTCTCTTGCCCCTTGATTTATCATTTGTTAACCAGGCCTTAGTTTCATAAAACTTCTCAAATTGAGATTTTCCTCAAATCTTTGAGTTTTTCCTCAAATTTTCCAGCAATCTGATCAGTCAATATTTGAGTTGAGGATGAGTTGAAGAAATCCTCAAATTTGAGATGTTTTATGAAACTGGGCCCTGTTTTCATACTTCTTGTTGGTAGTAAAGCAACCATTCAGTTAATTAATCAATCCAAAGTTCAAAATTCATATACTGTGCTTACAGCAGTGGTAAGAGAAAGCCTTCTTTTTTTACAGGAGCCACACCATACCCTGGAATGTCAGTAAGGGAGGTGATCCAGGACGTCACAATGGGCAAGTGGCTACAGAAACCATTACATTGTAAACAGGAATTGTAAGTATTCTTTTTTTTTCAATAAAATAAATGAAAATTTTTCTGATTTTTTTTTTAATGCCAGATGCATTAAGGGCCTCTGCAAAAATTTTACATTGTTTATGTGTATATGAATCAATAATTATTTCATATCAGTAAAATTATGTTTGTTTCAATTGGATAAAACAAGGTCAGCTGGTATTAATTAATTTGCAGTAATTTGACATAAGGGCATTATCATGGTGAGACAACACCCACTGGTGTTATCACGTCGTTGTAATGCCCTCTCCAGTAACGAGCAACATAAAACTGTTTATTTTTAATTTATAAAAAATATATGTAAATGTACAACCGAAATGAGGAAAAAATTACATTTAAGTTTTGAAAACTAACTGTGTATATCCAAAAAATGCCAAACAATGATATATCATTAGGCCAAACATTCAAATCATACAGCAAGCAGCTACAAATACATAATACAGCCTTAAACACATGGTTTCTTAACTCTTCAATAAAATAAATATAATAGTTGCTTATATAGCTGGCATCAATTATTACTCAATAATTAAACAACAAAAATTATGGATTGATTGATTGATGTTTAATGTCCAGTGAGTGATCAGAACAAGTGATCACACAATAAATATAGTAAAAAGGTCAGAGAAATATTGATTCTTTGGGTATAATTTGATTCTCTTAGAAAAAGGAGTACAAAAATAAAATTTTTAAAATGTATTCTGACAACAATCTATAAGACCAATTAGCATTGGAAATAAATATGAATAAACTCTTGTTTCATGTTTATTAATTAACCACAATTTTTGCTCAGTATTATTGAATTAATTTAAAATTGTTTTTTGATTTAGGGCTATGCTTGGAGTTTGTGTTGGGAGTTTGTCAATAATTATACAGGAATCTTATTGACATTTTATTCTTAATTGGGTAGTGGGTGTTAAAACAATGTGTCCTTCAAACCAGACCCCAGCCACCATCTCTTTTTTTTATAATTACCCTATATGAGATTTTTTTCTCTTTGCTGCATTATCCATATAAAAGGTTATCATTTTATTTTGATATTTTTAGATACTTGATGATGTCAAGGTGCTGGGGACTTGAAGCAGCTACTCGTCCCTCCTTCAAAGAGATTGTCTGTGATGTTGAGTCCCTGCTGTCACAGGAGGCAGAATATATAGAACTTGTTATGTATCAGGAAGACAAATATAATGTACTAGAAAATAATTCTGATGAACGAGTGTAAAAAAAGTAGGAAAGTACTGACAGATAAAGATTATAAGTATTTCAGTGCTTACTCATTGTATAGCCACCTTTTGAACCAGACAAGGGCAATAAAGTACAGTGGCAGTATGTTGAGGGAGAAATTATATAAACGTATATATGTATGTGGAATTCAAAAATGAGTGGTATAATAGGGGATGCTGCTCTTATAGGGTTGGAATAAAATGTGAGAACACTGTTTAGGAGGACATTTGTAACAGATTTTTATGGAATTCAGAAATACAAGATTTTGTAGACTTATCATCCAGGTGAGGGTTGAAGTCTTGTCTTAAGTATTTCTATTATGACGACAGATGTCAAATATCATGATGAGAACATTTGTTTGATAATAATAATATATTCACTTACCTGAAGGATTCATATATCATATGTGGATGATGTTATGGGGTATAGATACATATTGTGTGCAATGCTGGTTCATGTGTTGTAAAATTCTCAATAATCAGATTATAGAGGATTTAAAATGTAACTTGGTTGTTCATGGCATTATACAATAGATTATCATTTACATTTAGACTTGTTTACATTATTATAGTGTTGAACTTGAAATGGACATTATTGGTGAGATTGTACAATTTTTTAGCTCACCTGGACCGAAGGTCCATGTGGGCTTTTGCTATCACTTAAGGTCTACAATAGTTGCTATTAGTGTGAAGTTGTGTATTGGCTTGTACGAGTTATTGCCCTGTATTGACGATTTTTGACAAAATTTTTGGTATTTACAATATAACCTGAAAACTATACGAGGTAGAGTGAAACTGTAAATGGCAAAAATGATCAGCAATAAAAGCCCTACAATTCACTTGATTGGTCTGAAATTGTCAGATGACTCCTTATATTAGTTATTGCCCATAAATGGCAATTTTTTATGAAATTTTCCGTTTTTGTCCTGTAACTTTAACAATAACAGCTAGAGTAAAACTGTAAATAGCAAAAATGATCAACAATACAAGCCCTACAATTCACTGTGTTAGTCTGAAATTGTCTGATGACTCCTTATAGGAGTTATTGCCCTTAAATGGCAATTTTTTATGAAATTTTTCGTTTTTGTCCTGTAACTTGAAAACTATAGCAGCTAGATTGAAACTGAAAATTGCACAAATGATCAGCAATAAAGGTCCTACAATTCACTTGATTGGTCTGAAATTGTCAGACAACTCCTTAATAAGTTATTGCCCATAAATGACAATTTTTTATGAAGTTTTCCGTTTTTGTCCTGTAACTTAAAAATTGTAACAGATAGAGTGAATCTGTTAATAGCAAAAATGATCAGCAATACAAGCCCTACAAATTACTATATGAGTCTGAAATTGTTAGATGACTCTTATAGGACTTATTGCCCTTAAATTGCAATTTTTTATGAAATTTTCCGTTTTTTTTCCTGTAACTTAAAAACCATAACAGCTAGAGTGAAATAATAAATTGCAAAAATTATCAGCAATAAAAGCCCTACAATTCACTTAATTGGTCTGAAATTGTCAGATGACTCCTTATAGGGGTTATTGCCCTTAAATGACAATTTTTGTTAAGAAATTTTCCATTTTTCTCCTGTAACTTGAAAATTATAGCAGCTAGATTAAAACTGTAAATTGCACAAATGATCAGCAATAGAAGCCCTACAAATGATTGCTTAGTCCAAAATAGCAAGATGACTCTTTATAGGAGTTATTGCCCTTTTATGAATTTGGACAAATGAACAGTTTTTGAATTATAAATTAGTCTATAACACACCTATTAGTAGAGTAAAACTGTAAATTTCTGAAGTACCCTAAAGGAGAATGCCTACAAACCATTTAATTTTCATAAATTGTCTGATGGCACCTTATAGGAGTTATTGTATTTAACAAAAATTTTTGAAGAAATGTTTAGTTTTTGCACAGTAACTTAAAAGCTATAACAACTAGACTGAAACTGTTAATTTCAAAATTTTTAATATAGTTGAATTCATTTGGATTCCAGATGAGCGATTACAGGCTTCTGGGAAGCCTCTAGTTTGAATATTAAACATGAAGTCTTTAACAAGCTCAATATCTGTGTGAATCATTTCATAGAAAATTATGTCAATAATATAGCTACTACACCTTTAAGAGATGTGTTGTTATATTTTATAATTTAGATAATGTCATATAGTACATTAATAAAAGATGAATATATGTCTGTATAATGTATGAAAAAAATTGTTTGTGAATTAATTTTGTTGAATTAGTTTAACTAAGTATATACATTGATTGAATGGCATGTGTAAATGTTCTAATTGGAAGCTTTATATAGTATAGTTGTGACTGACCAATCATCTTTAGTCAGATTTTGAACATTTTATAGTAATATTAATGTGAAATATGCAATCAGCATCTGATGATTATGTATATTTATCAACTGTTTATAAAAGATCTAGAGGGGTATAGAAAGGTTTTCTACATACATATCTGGGAAAAAGACATTTTTCAACTAGATAAACAAAACTAATAAAAAGTTATTAATCCATAATTAGAATCAAGTGCAGTATCACACCCATTTTTTGTGTAATATATTATTTGATGCTAAGAATTTTCAGTCTTTATTTACAAACTACACCAATTAATTAAATGGTGGATAGGAATTGATAGTGTAACCTTTAAATACTTAAATAGAGATTATGTCATTGATGGTTGATCAGTTAAATCATCATCAGATAATTGGTTGATCTTTTTATCACTTGCCAACACTAGCTTTATCCAACATCGCTGATAACTCTCAATATCATAATGTTTTCTAACAATTATTGTTTTATTAACAATTTTTCTTTTTTTTTGTTTTATGTCATACTTTATATGTATTTTGTAAATATTTTTGTTGTATATTAACATGTTTTATAATAAAAATAATACTCCTAATCTCAAGACACAAGGAATCTCTTTATATTAAAATGCAGTCATGTTGATTTGAACATGATTGAATTTTTTTTTCTGATATGTTATTTTCTTGCAAATGAGAAGTTATAATTTTTACCAGGTACTCCAGCTTTTTCCTCCAATAAACATATGACACCATCATATAATTGTTGAGAGTGGTGTGAAACACCAAACAAACAGTCCTGCTGGTGACAGTACTGACAGTATATCCTATGAAAGTCACTTACATTGAATATTGTAGTGATAAAACACAAATATATGATGGAAGATTTAGTACTTAATTGTAAATAATTGTATTGTTATCTTAATTTTGTTAATCACCAGATTTCTATACACTGTTATTAAAACACTTTGTTTACTTTATGTGCATTTTTAGCTTTTTAATTAAAGAAAGTTAATGTTTTACATTTTTTATATAATTTTAAATTATGTTGTAAAGGATATTGAAGATTACTTGTGTCAACCAGTTATCATTCTTTAAAGTCAGAAGTATTTCTCAGCAGTGAAAGTGCTCACTGGGACTGCCCAGTACACCCCATGGTGTATGTTGCAGACTATAGTTGACGATGTGCTATGTGTGTTAAACACCCCTTCTGTAAGTGACGAAATAGAGCTTAACATGGCAGTGGACACAGAAATTTTCCATCTGTACCAATTTCTACATAATGTTTTGTGGCAGTCAAAATTTTCATGATTCTTTTCCTTTCTAAAACTCATCCACTGTTTGCTGGCTTGTTTATGTTGTAAAATGGATGAAATTCTGCCAGCCAGATATTAAGGAAATATTCTAATAAATCCATCAGTAGCAAACACAAATGTAGCAACAGTACATGTAATGCATTAATTCTCAGAATATTATTTAAAACCCCCCAAAATATTAAATTTTGTAGTGGTTTAGGATGAAATGCAAATCCATTAATGTATCCACAGAAACCACACAAATCTAACATAAAATTTCGGTACTTTCAGGGATAATGAATACATATACTAGCTTGACAATACATTTACAGGGATCTTGATATGTCACAGAATGAATGAGTTCAACATTCTACTTTTCCGGCGGGAGACCCTCTTGTTGGGGTTGTCAGGTCATTATATGGAAAGCCTGGCCACCAACTGTATTGGGTGATATATTTGGAGAGTGTCACGTTCCTTGCACAATAAACGCCCTTTTGTAGATTTCGAAGAGTAGGCTCATGTAGCGCTATAAAAGGCTCAATTTTTCACCCCAACCCAATACTCCATACAGTTACATTGGCAGTCAAAATTGTGTTCCTTGTGTCCCATCCCCCTTTGTTCTGTTGATTTATTCCACCTGAATATAGCTGAAATTCTGCTCTAAGGAAGTAAAACAATCAATCAACATTCGCAGTTCAGTTGAACCAGACATATTGAACTATGACTGGCGACGTAGGAAATGATAAAATTAATGGTAATTGTAAATGGTGAATGTTTTACTAGTAACTGTAAATGTTGAATATTGAACCAGGAACACATGTTGAACTGTAAACTGCAAGTGTTGGAGCTAGGAACTGAGAAATGTCTTAAATATTGAGTGTTGAACGCTGAAAATGTAATTAACCTGATTTCTATACAAAAATGGTTTGTAAGACTTGTAATAGGTGGTACGAAGACATTTTGATTCTCTACATTAAAATTTATAAATGAATAAAAATTTTATATAGCCTCGAACAAAAATTGCCACAAGGATTAAATGATACCAATAAAAATTAAAACGCATTTGTTCAGAGAACAGATGTGACGTCTTTCCCTCCATTTTGTTGGTGTTATGTCTAGGTATATGGTTGCTAATGACTTTACGGTCAGTTGCTATGGTTTTGGTGTACAAAGCAAGTGGTCCCAGTCAGAGAAAATGTATGGTTGTTGAGGACGTTTTTAGTCGGTTGCTATGAACAAAATGTCTCTTCTGGTCATAAAATATGATATTGAATTCAGTTAATTATCCCGATTCAGTTTCCCATGCATTGTCCGCTTCAATTTTGTATGGTTAAAGTGTTATTTTATAAAAACTGTTTACGGTGTCGGCTTTGGTCTTAATGCGAAGGGCTTGACATATCGGTCACAAAAAACATGTTTACTATATAACTTGTAACGGATTAAAAATTCTTGACAAATAATTTTAAAGTTTAAAAGTTTACGATATTTTTTGGCAGCCATTTTAAAACCACTAAACCGAATCATGTACTTCTTGGGACCAAATTGTAGGTCTTTTAATTCTCTTTCAAATGGTCCGTATGTTTCATTCATCATCTGTAACGTTTTAAAAGTTATAAACCAAAAACCATTTTGAAAATAAGAATCAAGGGCGATAACTCAAAAACGACAAGTTTAACGCTTTCGTACCTGAATCATTTTTGTACATTTCGATTTGACGAAAATCAAGAACCCTGAAAATTTTTGTATTGTCTGCTTAAATTTTGTACGGTTTACTTGTTATTCTAAAAAAACTGTTTACGGTGTCTGCCATTTTGAAAATTGCTGCCCCTAACCATTCATCTTTGGTTTTAAATCGAAGGGCTTGTTTTGAGGGTCACAAAAAAACATCTTTACTATATTATCTCTGAGTGTTTAAAAGTTATAAGGCAAAAACTGATTAGCCGAAAAGTGTCAAAGGCCTTAACTCGATAATGGTTTGTAATACAGTTTTCGACGCTTATATCAAATATATAGATCTCAATTAGAGGAACATTTTCTGATATATTGTCTGCTTCAATTTTTTGTGGTTTTTGAATTATTTTGAAATCAAAATTTTAATGGCGGCCATTTTGAAAATGGTGGACCGAAAAGAATTTTGATCCCGGCTATGTAATTAGGACCCTCATATCTACTTGGAAACCAAGTTTTGTGGATATCAAACAACTTTGACGTTTTCGACAAACTTCGCGTCAAAAACGCGTAACCAGAAAGTTGATCCAAAATGTTTGTTTTTTGGTGATTTATCATTGTCAGGAGTCAGATGACAATTTCCACACCTTAGAATTTAGATATCGGTTACGGTTTATGCGTTTATGCGTTTAATTGAAAACAAGGGTGAACAGTGTTTGGGGAGATAACTCCATTTCTAAAAATTAATCGCAGGTCGAGCCCAGGTAGTGTCGGTTAAGTGTGCCAAGTTTAAAAGCGATAATTCAGGACACTTTTTTGACATCTGTAGCAGAAAGAAATAAAAATAAGAAATACAAGAAGGTCTTTCCACTGTAGTGGGAAAGACCTTAATTATGAGGTGTTGACACAAGAATATCGACGCCTTTTATTTTGCATATTTTGAGTAATTTAATGCATGTAGTATCAATTCTATTCCGTAACTGCAGATATCTATAAGATAATTTTGTTGCCCGGAATGGATGGCGGCAGTAAAAACTTGGACTCAGAGAATCAATAATTCAGTTTAAAACAGAAAATATAGTGACTCCATTTCATTGTTTAAAATGTTGTAGATAAGTGTGTTCCATACGAACGGTGTTAATTATTAATTGTATATGTATAGAACTCATAAGACATGAGATCGAAGATTCACATAAGGTATCCAAATTTGTTCCTAATTATTTAAAAAGATTATTACACAAGCTGAAATAGGGGCATTACGTACATAAATTATATCTTTTTATTAATAATTACATATAGTTTTTTTCATACAGCCGATAATACAACTGGTACGGAGAAGAGAACAATAAAGAAAGATAGCAACATACTTTATACAATATATAAAAACAAAAAGAAACAAGTTTATGCTGACATGACAGGAAACTTGGGGCGCAGACATAATCATTTATAGTGTTATTAAACCTGACAAGATTTCTTAGTTGAGACTTTCTATTGCTTGACATAAGTTCTGAATACTTATGTACATTAATTGTTCACGTAGTAATTTGGAACGAACTTTTACGTTGTACTGAAAGAGCGGTTCATTCAAATATAAAATGGTATTCATCTCCTAATTTATTACAGTCACATGAATGACAAAAAACGATTTTCTCTTTCAGTATTTTTCCATCTACCAATGGTGATTTGTTGTTCTTTGGCACAACTTTATACTATCAGCAGAATTTAAGACACTTAAATCATTTTCGAATTCGAATTTTGTTTCAAAAATTAAACATAAGTTAATGCCAGTTTTGTGCAAACTGGTCTGTTAACCGTTGTTTTAGTTAATCCAAGATGAGTTCATACTATAATTTCCATTTTATTTTCCGGAAAACACTATTTACACGGTTTGACCAGAACGATACAATCAGCAATAGGAAGTCATAAAACATATAGCTTGGTTTTGAAGACTTTAAATTCATTAGTTTACAAACTTTAAATGTACTTTTTCTATAACCTAGTTTTTACCAAAGCCCCAGAGGCTAAACAAATCTAATAAAAGTTCTTTTTACTGGTAATTTAAATATTCGTCCTACTTTAAGTACCTCGTATATAGCTTTCAACGCTTTATCTGCTAGAATTTTCTTTGTAGCATCAAAATTACAGGCTTTTTTTAAAACGACCCCTAGATAGTTAAAAGTTTGACTATTACTATTTCAGTATTTTTATAAAAGAATTTATTATTTGACTTTCTGGTTTTAAAGGCATTTTCCGCCTATTAAGCATTATCATGGTGACCAGTTTGATATGGGGAGGAAGCCAGACCTAGAATCTCACTTTATTAAGACTGATTTCATTTCAATCCCACCTTGCATAATTATGTCAGACTGAAGTCACCTAACTACTTAACCTGCCCTGCAACATAGGCCAAAATCTAAACTGTTAAGTAGCGTAGTTATTATGATTGTTATCATTATTGATCTCACGTGAAGGAAAACTAGAGCGTTTAGAGAGGTAAAACACTTTATGAAACATTTCTAGTGACATCCCGCTTGTGTAACTTTCCAAAATTGTTTGAAGCTTTAAAAGCCATTGTAATTGAAATGACACAATGTACTAAGAATATTTAACTTAACTTTTCACTGGACACGGGTAAATATTTTAAGTTGAAGTAGCCAGTTCTTGAACAATAGAATGGACCAGAACATCATACAATCACATGCATCTGACCAACTTTTATGTAAATTTAACAAATCATGTCAGAGTGCAATAACGAGGTCAATAGTTAACAGGTTGCTGCATTTTCAAATAATTTGAAAAACACTGTGAAAAGCAGATATAAAAAAGATAATTTCTTAATTAAAATTTATTAAAGTCAACTGTAATTTTTTTACAACATAATCTTAATTTTATTGCTTACAATATTTACATTCCTAAAAAACTGATTCATAGTGTGTTATAGCAATAATATAAATGTAGATTCATAGTATTAGATTAATGAACAATTCAAGAAAATAAAAACCCTCATCTGCCCTGTTATATTGTCTTTTCATTTATATATTTTTTAATATTGATTTGTTTATTTTTGCCAGTTTCTATTTGCAGTTTTGTATTTGCTAACTACTTCCACTGAAATAACTATAACATCAATTAATTTTTTTCTAATTATTTTTCTGATGGAAGATTGGCTGTATTACTTCCATTGTTGTCTTAGCTCCGATTATTAAGCCTACATTTTTGTTGGCGCCCTTGAAAAGCTAACATCGATTATACAGATAACTTTAAAATTATGAATTTAAAAAATACCACCATCTGCAAAATCATATCCAAATAACAGAAGAATAGACTATATATTATTTCTATTATTCTAATTTTTCACATAGTATAAAGCTTGTAGAAAAACCTGCCTTTTCAAATATAACCAATACAATTAGCAGGACTTGGGAAGCAATTTAGCATTTAGACATTTTCAGACAATATCAACATAATTTAAGCAACTGTGAGCAATAGAAACTTAGATGGAAGCGAGCAATGATTGTACATTAACATCTTTTACTCGAGGATTAACCTAATTGAGTTCAATACTTCAAAAGAGTGCTGAAACACAAGAATGAAAAGTGGTGACAACAGAATAACAAGGAATATAACTTACAACATAAGCAACATGGCAGCAAAATGTAACATATAATAGTGGTCGAATAAAATATTGACTTTTCAAAAATTTATACAAGTATGACCTTAACTATTACACATTTCAACAAATTATAATATGAAGGTAATAATGGTTTGCAAAGCATTTTATATAACAATATATAACAAATACATTCAAAACAATATAAGGTTTGTTTAGAGGTAGCTATTCTCTTACAAATAAACAGTATATAACAATATTTAATATGTAAGCAATTAGTACATGTATACATATTAGAAGGTACACAACATAGTTTTTTAAGTTCTTTTTTTTCTCATTATCATTTAAAAAGATTGTTTATTTAATAAAAAGATAATTCTGATAGAAGGATAGTGTGTCCGAGAAATGTTAATTTACAATACTGCATTAGGAAAATATAAAAAATGAATTTGGTCAATATGTGTAATTTTGTCACGGAATGATAAAACCTATAACTCTTACGAAAAATAAAATAATGTATATTGATTGAAACCCATTTTTTACTTCCTCTATAGGTAATCTTTTTCTTTTAACAGTTGTCATGCAATTTCACATCAGTGGCCGTTACAATTTTATTTCACCTGTAATGAAATATACAAAAATATTTCTGTTTTTTTTTTTGTTTCTGTGTAGCAGAGACAAATTAAAGGTTTATGGCAAAATTCTGTCATTAAAAGAAAGTTTTGTGAATGTACACTAATTTATCAGTATGCAATAGATTTGTATTGAAGGTTTATTTTCTATCAGATAATCAATGGTCAACAGACCTTTCATAAAACAAAAGTCAGCACAAAATATGTTCTTTGTGAGATGTGTAGATTTGTTCACCCAAGGAAACTAGCTTTTACTAAGGACATCAACCACATAAATTATGATCTAGTAAGGAAAACACCAATTCATATACTGGTATCTTTCTGGTGAATGGGAAAGTTTTTATTGCATTACCATTTCTCTTGTGTGCAGTACAAACATGTATAAAACGGAAATAAATAGACCAGAAAAAACATATGACATTGCTATTAATAATTGAGATATAGGGGAACCCAATTATTAAGACATTTTGACCATTTTAAATATCATATGGGAATTTCTGGATCAGTCACATATATACAAACGAAGTCAATTTATACAAAGTATGTAAGTACACATTGATTGATTCATTATGTAGCAATTTGATCACTATTAAAACCGTTCAGTGAAGTGATCAACAATTGTCATATCTAGATGTTGGGAGGAGAAAAGAAATTTTGTTTTTGTCTCGTCAGTAAATTTTAGTTTTTGTCTCGCTAAAAACTGAAATTTGTACTGTTAGAAAATTGTAATTTCCATATACATGTATTTTTTATTTGGTTAATTTTGAAAAAAAATAATGTATGCAGCTTATTAAGGACGAAAACAATATATCCACAAAAGGATCTCGGGGCCCACCCAACAGACAAAAACATCTTCAACCGGTACCACATGTACTTCTCTTGTTTTCTTTATTGTTAAATATTACAATGCTTATAATGTTTATAACAGAATAGTTAACATTATTACATGTACATAATAACAATGGGCATTAAATCAAAAATATAGGTTTTAAGTTATTACAAGAAAATAGCAAATAAAACCGACCTAACAACAAACGCCAAAAGCAAAGGGACAGTTACAAGTCCGGATATAGACAAACACAACACAAAAACCAAAAACATAAAACACAGAAAGGGAGTAACCCGAACCCAATAAAAACCATAGGTGCACTCAGGTGCTCCGGACGAGTAAGCAGTGCCTGCCTCTAATTAGACACCCGTCGAGTTACTCATTGTCATATCTATGGAAAAGTCAAATCCAGGAATAGGAAACATTACCTAAGACTCAGCGAAAATGTCAGATCGTATTTGAGACACTGATTACCCATAACGATCAATTAAGTCATGGTGACGACCATAAAACTTCTGGAGAGATTTCATCAACCTAGGTACAACAAACCCTTGTTTGAGTTATTTAGTAGTAAACAGAAGTAATCGGTCTAGAAAATCAGAATACTGATCACAGGATCGCAGGACGTAGAATAAAGTATCAGTTGTGAAATATACACACCATACGCTGGAGCTGCTGGAATGTTGATGTCGATGAACCGGAAGTTGACAATTAGAAAGTTGAAGTCATCACGTTTGTCAGATAGTCTAGTCTGTAGTTTTCCTTAGTCTATTTCTAGAAGTAGGTCTAAGTAAGAGACTGACCTTAGAGTATTGGTGGTGTCTTTAATTTCAAGCTCGCTAAGGTAAAAAGTTACCAAATTTAGCATTGATGAGGAACAAAACATCATCAATATATCGGAATGTTAAATTAAAAGTCTGGACCAGTGTCTTTTCTTTCTTCTTCAGTAATGATACATAAAACTAAACATTTTCAGTAACAACACCTGACATTATATTATAAAAATGGAAAGTGGAGTTCTGTCATTTTATTATATGTTTTCAGCACGACGTTCAATAATAGGAGAAACAATTTATGTATGACATTAATATGATATTAAAATTACGAAAGCCCAGAAGGCTAATTCGATATTCGAAATTCGAGAGTCGAGATTCGAAACTCGAAATTCAAGATTCGAAATTCAAAATTCGAAATTCGAGATTCGAAATTCGAAATTCAATATAGTTATAACCAATCAGATTGCGTGTGACATAATCGTCTACCAATCAGAATAGTTCTTACATAAACGTAAAGACGTGCTATTATTTTTATTTGGGGTTTTAACCGTCCACATATTTGTCAAAAAATGACTGTGTTCAACATGGTTTTGTTAAAAAACAAAATTTATAAGCTTTATTTGTTATTTTATAAAATTAATTCAGTTCACAATTACATCTTGATTTTACAAATCAAGAAACAAGAATGTACCTGTAGAACGGAATTCAACAAAACTTGGTGTGTAGGTACACCGTATGTAGTTGTGCATGTTACCAGTGAATTTTGATCTTCAAATTTTCGTGGGATTTATAGCCCTTTGAACTTAAAATTTGCTGAAAATACTCATATATCATCTTGTCGGAGATACTCCTTTGAAACTACTGTATGGAGTTTTACAAAACTTGGTATATAGTAGGTACAACATATTTAGTTGTGCATATTACCAGGGCATTTTGGTCCTAAAGTTTTGTGTGGGTTATCAGGGGTGAATACACAGGGGGCCCTCCCTTTTGATGGAAAAATTTGGTTGGATATATAGGAAATCATTGACGCATGACCAAAATGGGCCCCCTCGGCCAGTCAGTCACTGGCGTTTTTTGGCAATTTGAACTTAGAAATGTGCTGAAAATACCCATCTTGTCAGCACAAATCCTCTGAAACTACTCAGTACTATACGAATTTTTATGAAACTTGGTATGCAACTAGTACACCATATATGTAGTTGTGCATATTATCAGGAGTTGTTGATTCCTAAATTTATATGGTAGTTATGGCTCTTTGAACTTAGAAATTTTCAGTAATCATCATTAATCATGGTTTTCGCTTCAACTTCCCTAAAACTAAACCAAATTTTATGTTGTTGCGATATAACCAAGGAATTCTGATTGGTAGAGATTATGTCACAAGCAATCTGATTGGCTAAAAATATTTTGAATTTCGAATCTCTAATCTCTAATTTCGAATCTCGAAAATATAAGAACTATTCTGATTGGTAGACGATTATGTCACACGCAATCTGATTGGTTATAACTATATTGAATTTCGAATTTCGAATCTCGATTCTCGAATCTCAAATGAGCCTTCTGGGCTTTCGTATGTAATTAAATATTTGTATACTGAATTGATCTGTGACATAAATATCATGTGGTAACTATATACATGTACTATCTTTATATGTAACTCAATTTAAAAGCTGTCACTCAAATGATGACCCATAATACTCTTCCAACGTAAATGCAGTATACTACTGTTTAAATTTTCCTCTTTCCAAACAAAATGCTGACGACCCACATTATGAAAGCTTTGTTTTTAATAACATAGAAATTATGTATCAAAAAATGTTTTAAAAAATTTCGTAGGATTGTGATTTCTTTGCCATGTAACACCTTGTTAATATAAAGCCGAATTCATTTTAATATTGTAATGTTCTCGCCTACTTTTTATTTTGTTTGTCGTTTAATTGCGTTTGATAAAATTGGAAACTCATTCAAACCATTTAAATATTAAAGAATCAATCTATCTTATTGTCGCAGAATGGTAACATACTTTTGTAGAGCTAACAACTATCCATTTAACGTGGCTATGGTCCATCATTAACCAATAAATTTTTAATTGAATATCAGAACTTTTTGGAGAAATGCATTTGTCTTTAAATATATATAATCTATTGTGTCCCAAATTGAATAAACGAAGGAGCAATGTGTCCCAACTTCACCGATTGTCAGAAAGCAAACCACGAAATCGCACTAGCGATACGGTAAAATGAGAAGAGTATATTTGGTACTTGCAATACGGTAAAATGAGAAGAGTATATTTGATACTAGCGATACGGTTAAATGAGAAGAGTATATTTGGTACTAGCGATACGGTAAAATGAGAAAAGTATATTTGATATTAGCGATACGGTAAAATGAGAAGAGTAGATTTGGTACTAGTGATACGGTAAAGTGAGAAAAGTATATTTGGTAATACAGAGATACGATAAAATGAGAACGGTATGTTTTGAATTATAATTGTTTCCAACATTAGTATAAAACATGGAGATAATCCAACATTAATCTGAAGTTTTTAAAATAAATTATTAGTTACGGCCTGATGAAAAGATCAAATAATTATGTCAAGATCCATTATAGGTTCTAACTGACCAGATTTTTTAGACTCCGCTGTCTGGTTTTTGAGGAAGATTGACAGCAAAAGTGGCATTGCAGTATTTCTCGTTTTCTGTACTTGAAGAGAGAGCTACTTCACAGTACTAGATTTTTAATATAATGATAAAACATCTTTCTTACACATAAACAAACCAACCTGTTTAGTCTCCGTTTCGGGACAACTCCTTATCAGGCTGCGATCAGATTCTTGTCGTTAGATTGTCAACAAATACATAGTTTTCTGACTCGTTTATTTTGCCCCGCGGGTTTATAGGCATACTATTCAATTTGGTCATTGATTGTTGTGAGTTGCATTGTGCTGTAGGCATCATGCGATGGACTCCATTTTCAAGAACTGAAGTCATGTCCACATATCCTGCAATGGAGCTGTCTGATTTTATTAACATCTCTAAAGTGCATAAATTCAATGTTATACTTAAATAATGTTGATGCCTCACAGATGATTTGAAGTGGATCAAGCATCAGCTACTATTTGTAGGACAATTTATTTATCCTTGCCGAATTCAGGACAAGTTACTATATTTTTGAATGCTGGTTCTGTAGTTTGCTGGTTTCTCGGAATAAGATATGTGGATTGTCTTATTTTGATCGTTTCTTGGGTGTTCAGTATTTTGTTATTACCTTCATTCACAGGTTTGACAGGTAAAAGGAGGTATAACTAAAGACCTACCTGAGATACATTGATAAAAATCGAAAACTTGACATTAAGTCATAAAAGGTGGCTACGAATTTTGATCTTTAATACTAAAATTATCAAAATGATTGTCTTTAATACCATTGAGAAAATGTACATTAATACATTTTTCTCATTGAAAGAAGAACTTTGTACGTTGATCCTAACATATATATTATAAAAAAAATTAAGCTTCTATAGACTAAGTAGAAAGTATCAAACACAACCAGAAAATAAGATGAACGTGCCACATACATAATTGGTTTCCTATGGTTTGTAAAGGGAGTGCGAAGAAAGCTTTAGTTTCAATAAGAAGTTTGTTGACCTTATTATGTAAGTGCAAGGTAAAATGTAGCATTAAATTGAAGTCTGATTTTAAAAACTTATTGCTCCATTATGAGATAAACTAATACTGTTAAATGTTAACATTACCAAATGGAACCGAGACTTGATTACGTTCATGACTTGACCTCTGACCTATATTTTTAATTATCAAAACCCACAAAAAATCTTGATCTTTTTGCTCACTCCTGCACCCTCACCACAAAGGTTTGATATAAAGGCTAATATTTACAATATGGTTATGCGGAAAACCAGATTATGCCTTCTTTTACCAGATTTAGTGTTCCAATGTTGCTGTTTATCACCATCTGCAGATTTACCAGGAACTAAGTATAGAAAAACAGTCTGACCATTGGTAACTCTCAGTGTCTGAAGTGTTTCATCATCATTTGGTACAATACTACCCACGATCCATTTCTGTATCTCTACTGGGAATTGATGTTTAGAAAATATCTTCAATAAGAAAGGAAATATAGGAGAATTTTCCACATAAAGAAAATATTTAATATTGCTAAAATAAAGTTTAAAGTACAGTTAACAGAAAAATAGTATCCAATCATTCCACCACATTACAGTCAATAATAATTGCAATAAACTTTTCCAAATCTATTGTTTATGTTCCTATAATGAACTGATAGTCGTGATAAATCAATAAAAAACTGAAAAATTTTTAAAAATATTTTTCAAGAATATTTAAAATATTAACTACATTATTTTCAAAACCGAAAATAAACATAAAAATAAACGGTGATTGCAAGTTTGTTGTCTTTTCAGACATTTTGATATTGTTAAATAAGGTCATACGCTATCCTTTGTGGGGCCTCGGTGGCCGAGGGGTTAAGGTAGTTCGTCTACTATTGATCACGTGGTCTGACAACACTGAGATTTCGGGTTCGATTCTCACTGCAGGCAGGTAGGTGCATCCGACTCCAATTTTAATTGACAAGCATTGCAAGTTTTCCTACCGCAGGTCGGGGGTTTTCTCCGGGTATTCCGGCTTCCTCCCCCCCCCAAAAAAAAAACTGGATGCCATGATATATCTGAAAAATTGCTGAAAGTTGCGTTAAAACACCAAACAAACAAAACCTATCCTTTGTCTTGCAATAACCAAATTTAAAATAATTGAATTCGTGATGTTTAGGCTCCAGGTTAGATATTTAATAATTCTACTAAAACAAATTTTGTACGCTAGTTGCATATCCTGATTAAGTACTATACAACCAACCTTTGCCTTGAGTTCTCGTATAGTATCAGTTAGTTTTACACTCAGCAAAAAACTCTCACCAGCACTTTGTTTATCTTTAGTGACTACCTTTATCCTGCAAAACAAAGTGATATTACATGCCAATCTATTTTTATAAAGCAGTTTCCCGATGACACACTTTGACTATTTTTGTTATCATGCAGTCATAAAATTACATTAAGAAACTTGAATTTGAGATTGATTTATCTAGTATACAAATAATTTCTTTATTCGGACTTTCTATTGCTTCCATATATATTGAGTCTTCCGTTCAAGGAAAATTAGCAAAGAAAACCTACCGAACAACAAGAGCCAAAAGTCAAAGGACAGTTACAAATCCGGATATAGAAAACCACGACACAAAAACAGAAGGAGAGTAACCCGAACCTAATAAAAACCATGCATGCAACCAGGTGCTCTAGCTAAAGACTTGTTGTGAATTAAGATATTGTTCGTGACGTCAACGTTTTACTACAGAAAGATTACGAGAATTTTAAACACAAATATGATACAAATTATCTGTACGTGTATTTTGAACACAATCAATATCTACACATATTAATATGAGACAACTTTTATGTCTTTACTATTTTTCTATGTATAGCAATAGATCTAGTCATAGATAAAAACAGAACAGAAATACTGAACCTTGATCATTATTTTCTTTCTTACTTGATGTCGTGGTCATTTGTTTCTTCTTTCAAACTGTTTTCCTCCACTGTTATTGCCACATTCACATGACTAGCTGCCAATTTGCCAGCATACTGTCTGGCATTTTCTGGGTCACAATCATTAATTGCTGTCTGCAACAGCTGAGCAACATCCTTGAAATTATGGTCAGGATCAATGTCTTTGATATTCATACTCTTAGTTGCGTCAAAGGAAAGAGGGTAGGCATTATCTTGTTTCCCTTCCGCTTTTACCATATATTCTATGTGTGCGCTCTCGGTATCATTTGATGATTTATCTTTTTGTCTAACGGTTTCCTTTTGATTTTGTATAGTTTCATCATCATTCACAAAATCACTAGGCGGTGGAGGTTTCCGCATCGATCCAAATATTTCGTTGTCATATCGCTTTTTCGGTCTTTTCTCTGATTGAGATCTATTTCTGTCTAATCCACAAACTCTTTCAGAAAATAATGTTTCTGGGTTTTTATTAGAGATAGATGTAGGAATATAATCTAAAAGAACTGTTACAGAGTTTACTGTTTCATCTGAAGAAGATGTGGAAAAACCTCCGTTGTCTGTTTCACTTTTTTCCTGCGTAATGTCCTCTATCAGATCCTGCTCTTTCCCTTGTCTGTAGCCAACTAGATAATATTCTGTTATTACATAAAGAAACGTTATTGCGTAAATATCGGTTATGCCTAATAATCTATGCACTATTTACTACGTTCTCAGTTTATTATAAAAATTATAGCATATGATCCAGCGTCTATTGTCATATATGTGTCCATTTATGAGACATAATCTATGGTGATGCTCGATATTAAATATGATATATAGATTATGGGCATACATGCTTTCAGTATGTGGTATTAATATTAATAACTATGCCATAAATATATTATTATACTTGCTTAAAACTATGCAATATAGTCTATAATCAGACATGCTATCAAGCATTACATTATATTCTTTGGTCATACATGTTAAAAACTATGCGATACAATAATCGTATGCGAGTCTATTCGGTTCCGAACTTTTCTAGCGTTTTTTAATACTTCCATCCAATTGCCAGTCGGTGGAAGTTTATGTTTTCGTTTACAGTGCTGCATGTTTGACAGGATGTTATTCTATAATAATGAAATTTAGGATATGGGTTTTAATTCCTATATTATATTCCAGTTTTTATACAGTGCGTATTTTGTCAGTTGACAACAGTCAATCACCTGTAATTTTCATATGTACATTTTTGTTGTGATGAAAATATAGTTTTTGGGTACAACAAGGCTTCCCAATTGTAGTGTTAGATGACCAGGCAATATTAAGAGCTTAGTTATCAAATAGAATCTGAATATTCATGTTTCTTAGTCAGTATTAGTTGCTAATAACAGTATCTTATGCTAGAACCTTATTGATAAAGCATTTTGCATAATGTTAAATGTACTGCCAGTGCTGAAATATACACACTATTTGTTACCACATTCAAATAAGACAGGAATAGATATATTTATCCTAATAGGAAGGTTTGTTGTCATTAAACGTGTCAACAAAGTGACTACTGGTTCAAAATCCCATCTTATATGATATCAATTATGCCATATAGTCGCAGTTAATAACTATGCCGTATAGAATGAACTATAACGTCTGTGATCACTATGGAATTATTAACAATTTATTATACACTATGCACACATATCTCTCATGTGCTACTTTATGCCATATCACATATGATCAAGAAATTATGTTGTAAGTTTATTATAATGCAGTTTTTAGAGTGGACATAGAAGTCCGTTCATAATATCATAGGATTTCGAAGAATAAGCTATGGACAGAACATTTATTTAGTATATGTTTATAATATAAAAGGCAAGAGTAAAACATTGGTGGCCAAAATTCCGTGTAAGCAGTATATTGTAATGGTGTTCGTGATCAAGAAGGCTCTTACTTTTGTCTACAGTTGATCTGCCGTCTCTACACGATTCTAGCACTTTAATAACTTCCTGTAATTTTAGATGAAACTTGTCGAACTCTTCTCCCTTATTGAATTGAAGGACTACTGCTCTCTTCTTTCCTGTGTCATATAGGTGAAATTCTTGCAAGACGTTTGAATCTTTGTGTTGAAGTGTTTTTCGAATAATATTATTCAAGTCAAGAGTAACAGCTGGATTCTGAAATTAAGTACATGTAATTTAACCAAAGTTAAGGAAAACATTTTGAGTCGGCAGGACGTCCTATCAACCCAATTCCAATTAATATAATTTAAGTTAGATAAACAGCTGAAGTTTGAAATAAAGTACATGTTATATCATTTAAGTAAATGGCAGCACATGAACCTGATATAGTAAATGTAATATTATATACCTAAGGAATCAGCTAGAGTTTGACCTAACGAAGATGTAATATAATTTTTTTTTAAGTTAAAAACAGTCTAAAATGACGTACGTGTAATACAATTTATATAAAGGAAACAGCTAAAATCTTAATGACTTGACAGAAATATAATTAAAATAAGTGTAACAGCTAGATTTTGTCATGATATGCATGGTCTGGTTAACGGATAAAGTTCTGGTATCAATACAAGCGTTGTGAGTTTGGGCAAGGTGTGATCGACCTTACCTTGATCGTCGACGTGTGTTATGGTTTTCTTCATTTTTAAACAATGGACACTATGATATACACGTAACAATTAAACCAACTACACACAAACAACAATAATTGAAACGTCGAAATCTATCGTTTTGCATGTAATGTTTACATAATGCAGTTGCTAGTAAATAGCTTTAAGGGGATAAATTATATGTGTGTTTGTTTTTATGTTTTTTATCTTATTGTTAATCATTATCTAGTTATTTATCTTTCATCTTTTACATGTCATTTCCGTTTTTCCGAGCAATAAGGAAAATGCCTAAAATTTATTTAACCATAATTGAACTATTTAGTCTATGTATTATAAGAACGTTTGATGTTTTTGACATTTTTATTGATTTTTAAACTCAGGTTTTAAATTCATCGGGTTTAAAACAATTCAAAGCATAATTTCTTTGCCTTGAACCTACAATTTGCTTACAGACACCTTTAAACCAATTTACATATCATTGTAAAATATTTGATATTTTTATGTGGCAAAACTTATCTATTAAAAACCCATAAGAAATCACGAAAGAAATGTACCTGCAAAACGTTCAATCGCTTATTGAAATTAGAGCATTGACCAAAACAAGAATTAGAAATTGAAAACATATACATGGATTAAGTCAGGCATAACTTGTTGAAGATAGCTAACATTTATTTATGGAATACAATGTCATGAAATATGCCAATGTTAATATAATTTTACTACGCCTGACGCGCGTTTCGCATAATCTAGCGCTCAAATCCAACAATTATTAAAATCAAAATTATTGAGATGTTGTAGAGCTTTCATCACTAAAATACTTAACCGTTATACCAAAGGCGACTATGGCTATCTGCACCTTGAAAAAGAAAAACCTTAGATAGTTAAATATTTTTCGAAATTGAAGGGCAGTAAATTTAGACAATGGCTATATCAACGAAAGAATCAATGATGTTCCTGTAAGCACCGAAGTGTGGTTACTGGGCTAGTGATACGCTCGGTGACTTACAGTCCACCAGCAGACGTTAATAAATAAAGTGTCCTAATTGGTGGATTTATAAAAAAATGAATTCGACTTCTTGTTCAAAAGACAGCAGGAAAGTTACCTTTTGTTCGTTAAATATAAAAGTAAGTACTAAATCATACTAAAACGACAAGCACAATAATTGTAGTGTAAGTACTTAAAACATAATTTTTTAGAACTTACATAGGTCAAGTTACCCGTCCGGGGCACCTGAGTGCACCCATGGTTTTTATTGGGTTCTGGTTACTATCTTTCTGTTTTTTGTGTTTTGGGTTTTTGTGTTGCGTTTGTCTATATTTGTAACTTGAGTTTTGGCTCTTGTTCTTTGCTATTTTTCTTACCATACATAAGAAACTAGCCGAGATATTCGATTTGTCTTAAATCCAGTTAATATAAATATATATTTACTTGAATAAACGAATTAATTACAAAATGTAGGAAAAATGCATTTCTTTTTGACAGTTATTATATAAACTTCTGCATTTAACTACATATTTCCATATGTAAATGTTTCCGTAACAGCCAATTTAAAAGTTTCATAATATTGATAATTTCGATCCGTTACAGTGAAGATCTGGGTAATGTCCAACAGAAAGTGGTTAAGGTAGTTTATCTTCTATTAATCACGTGGTCAGTCAACACAGAGGTTGCGGGTTTAAGTCATACAGCGGGCAGGGTGCGCTCGACTATAATCTTAATTGACAAGGATTGCCAGTTTTCGGAGGTTTCTCTGGTTCCTCCCCAAATGAAAACTGGAAGCCATGGTTAAGCTGAAAAATTGCTGACATTGGGCGTTAAACACCATTCAAACAAACAAAATTGACTAAGCTGATATTTGTAAGGATTTTTTTTCTAAAATTCTCTTTTTATAACAATAACTTTTGAAGAATCTTTAAACCTAAACAAAACTGACTCTATTGTAACTTTTTATGATGTGACTATTAATTTATCATCCGTGTATTAAGACATACAGAAATTTGCTTTTGCCAAAGGTCCACTACGGCTGTACAAATTGTTTAATCGAAACTCAAATCTGATAGGTTACTGATATATAGGATCTTACATTGGTACTCTTAGATTATCGGATTTCTCCAATCGAGATAGTTAAATTTCCATAATTTAACTATTGAGATTGGAGAAATCCGATAATCCAAGAGTACTAATGTAAGATTCTGTTTCTCTAATTTTAAAAAGTAGTAAATTTGCGAAATGTACAAATTCTCCCAACCCCAATTTTACGTTCATGACATGAATACGCGGTAAATGGAAGGTGTTTTGTTTATGACGTCATGAGTCTTATTATGACGTCATTATTTTAAACCAATCAACTGCTGAGAACGAAAAATTCCCTAGTGACGTGAACTATATTTTCCACACCGGTCAAGAGGTTGAAATATTACGTCAAAATTAGAGATACAATATTACATTATACCATAAATCGCGTTAATTTATTTTGGCGTTATGAAAAAAATATGCATTTATTTCACAACCCGACGTAATCCAGGAAGGAAGAACAATAAGTTAAAATTTTGGAATTAGACATAATATGATTATACTAATAATTAAGGCTATCTAGCTTAGGTCTGTAAAAGATTTCTTTAGAGTAGGAGATGACAACGATGGAATCGAAGTTATGTTAAAAGCTCACTAGGTGGTCAAGTTAAAGTAAAATTTGACATGAGAAACGGCATTAAAATATGAAACTACATTTTCTGAAACCCACGTCGGGGTCGCGTTTTCGGTTTGCTACCTCTCGGTAACTGATGAAACTAGAACATTTACTAAAGTTAGAAATCAAGTAATTAAGTATTCAATAAAATATACCTGACTTCCAAAGCCTGCAAAATTAACCAAATCTTTTCTATCAGAATTATATTCCAATAACAAAACAATACAAGCATCACGTGGACATGGAACTAATGTCTGGTCTTTCTGAGTAATATTTGGCAATGGCACTAGTACGACACAATCCTTACATGAAGCTATCTGTGGCAACTCATGATAAAAAAAGACAGATGGTTTACAATGTCTGCCTTCAGGAATCAACGCTTTAGTCTGCTTATTCATGTTCTTTCTTTTTCTTTGCTGTTTTAATTTTAATCCGTGTACTAAATACCAGATATGCGAATGAAAGGATATTTAAAAATCCCAGAAATGTATGTAAAAATAATTCTATATACAATTAGTCATCAATAAGTAAAATATGTAACATTCTGCACAATAAGTTATTATGTGAAAAGGATCAACATCCTTTTTAACCGTTTGTTATACTTCCTCTTATTCACTAGCTGTTCTCACATTTATACACGAACTCAGGAAAAAGGTATGTAAGTGTTACTATTTTAAAATTATCAATATCGATAAGTTGATAGATATTTGAATATAGGAAATGTATCCTCTTGATATGGACGGTCCAGTTTTCCTACCGCAGGTCAGGGGTTTTCTCCGGGTACTCCGGGTACTCCGGCTTCCTCCCCCAATAAAAACTGGACGCCATGATTTAGCTGAAAAATTGCTGAAAGTGGCGTTAAACACCATCAAACAAACAAACAAACATGCACGGTGATTATTCACCTAGGTATTCATCATCCGTGACTACAAATTTTCGATTTGTTCTCATCAAAAGCTTTCAGGTACGTTTTATAAAAACACTATACAGACTTGTTTTCCAAAAATCACGTAAGAGGGGATTTATGGAGGAAAACTACACGCGTTTAAATTGTATTTCAAATCAAATAACGTCTCTTGAAATTTCCAGTGTAAAGGCATGACATATTCGTAAGTTTCTGGGTAAGGATAGAATGGTATAAATCGTTGATGCTTGTAAATTTTATATTTATTTCAATTTTTAATTTTACGCGGAAAAATATTACATAAGTATAAAATTTATGGGCAAAAACATATGCGAACAAGGATAAAATACTTAACATTTATTTTGGTCTTGAGATATATAAATTCAGTGAAACGTACATGTCGATATAACTCAACAAAATAAGAAGTACATCAAGAAACTGGAGCAAATTTGTTGTTTGAATAGTTTGTCACAGTTGATGCTTGTTACGAGATCTGGCAGATTAAGGGTTCTCTGTTTTCCAGCTATTTACGTTGATTCCTATCGAGTATAAACATTCCTACGATACCACAGGATGTTTGGTAAGACCATCTCATGTAAACCATGAGTGGCTGGTTATGAAATGATACCATTTTTATGGCTTGCCAGTTAAACATATTGAAGCTTAATTAGTTACATTTGGTAAAAACATGTCAATGTGAGAAATTAAAGATACATGTGGTAAATACATGTACATTATAAAAACAAATATAATACATAAATATCGTAATAAAAAGGTTATCTCCTCCTTTGAAAAACAATGATAACAAGTGGTGTATTGATATGAGTCTTCGTATGTGGAATTGGTAACCCTTATTTCTCTCTTGAAATAACCAGGAGGAAACTGAGTATCCATTGGTACCAATGGTGCACAGACTTGCCCTAAATCAATGTTTAGGTATTTCTGTTATCAGGCAGGATCTCAAAAGCATTCCTTGTCAACTGAGGCCATTTAATTCCAATTTTCTCGATTTATTTTAGCCAAATTAAGAATTGTTTATTAATATAGCAGCTTGAGCCAAATTAGCTCAATATCCGTTGAATACATTCCTTAAAATGCAATCAGTCAAGTTTCTAGTAAGATTTTTAAGTCACACCAGAAATCTATGATATCTGGAAAAACAAATGACCTATGGATAGCATTCAAGACCAAACTATCAACACTCATGAATAAGTACATACCTCAAAAGGCCATAAAAGTAAATAGAAACAACAAACAGTGGATAACCAAAGAAGTCAAATCAGTCCTAAGAAGGAAAGACAGACTGCACAAGAAAAAGAGAGCTTCAAATAGTCCAGAAAACTTCAGGAAATACAAGGAGGCAAAATCAGCAGCCCAGAGAATAATTTCGTGAGTTTTTTAATTACCAATTATCAATTCCTGATTTGAGGAGATCAATGCTTCCAATCTAATTAAAATTAAATCTTTCACTTGCTCCCCCCTTTTTGTTATTGTGTCGTTGTACGCAGCGACCATAGCAAAAAGGGGGGAGCAAGTGAAAGATTTTATTTAGATTGTCAATGCTTCATGACTAAAAGTTTTGTAGTTTCTAATTATAGACCTCTTGTTGTTAGGTATACATTCATTCATTCATTCATTCATTCATTCATTCATTCATTCATTCATATCATTATTTCCTCTGATCAGAGATTTACAAATGAAGAATACATTATAAATGATAAATATATAATATACAGATACAAAATACGAAATATCTACAAATCATGGTCAATCATACAGTTAATATGAGATGCCACAGATACAGGTTTTAATAATAAATAATAATGAAAAGTAATAATAATGGAGACATGGGAACAGTGCCCATGACGTTCCATGTAGTGGATTGACTAATATGTTCTGTTATAATGGCCCATGCATGCAACCACATGGGCAAGGCAAAGCATCAAGAAATCTTCATATTCGTCGACATCAGTAACAGGACTTCGACCTAATAGAATTTGGTAGAGCGATTCTTCGTTCAATGCATATAGTTCCGTGAATAGTTCTAAAGAAAAATGTTCTATAATAAAATCCCAGAAGGTATCCTGTTGGAGTTTAGCAGCAGGGCAATTACAGCACACAAGGACGAATAAACCAGAGAATTCTCTGTTACAAATCATACAACTTAAAATGTTAGTGGATGGTACTTCAGTTAATAGTTTTATAATCAGGTAGGAGTTTGATATTTCTCTCGATGTCTTTGCAACTTTTAAGAATCTGGGAACAGAGACAGATTGGTGGATTAATTTAAATCTTGCAAAGTCATTGTCAGTGTGAATACGAGTTGACCACTCTCTAGTGTGTACAGTTTCTATAGCATTCTTAACTATTACTTTCCATGTTGGTTTTGAAGGAAATGTTCCATTGCGTAAAAAGTCCATCAAGAAACTGGACAGTTCATATCGATTGAGAATCTCAATGATGTCAGGTACAAATCCACTGGGTCGGCGATAAGTGTCACTTAGAAAGAAAAACAGGCGTCTCAAGAATACTTGCCGGGATACGGAAAGAACATCTAAAGTACATAGTTTATACAAAAATGAGAGTTTTCTTTTGTCTATTGTGGCGGTTATTGGGTAAAGACCAAGAAGACTTTCACACATGTCTGATCTGGTTATAGTCTTAAGTTGAAGAATTCGTTTGACGATAAGAAATCGGTTTAGCATTGAACGTTCTTTGTTTTTTAAATTTGACCACATCTCGCATCCGTATAAGACGGTTAGTAACACAACTGACTCGTATAGTTTCAAAGGTACTTGCGGGTTTTTCCTTTGGTTACTAATATTTGATAGAGCATAGAATACGTTTTGTCCTTTTCTGCACATATTGGTGATTCTGTCTTTAATCTTGAATTGAATGATATTGTTCTATGGCACGCCGTTCTCGTCAAAAGTATGGTTCAAAATATCATCACAAATTACACACTCAAAATTTCAAATTACACACTCAAAATTAAAAATATGCACTCAAAATTTTAAATTTTGCACTCAAAATTTTAAATTTTGCTCTCAAAATTAAAATATGCACTCAAAATTTTACGAAAACACACTCAAAAGATAGATTGAAACTACACACTCAAAATTTTAATTCGTGCACTCAAAACTGAAAATTACGCACTCAAATTTGTGCGCATTGTTTTCGCGCAAAACTCGTAAATATTCATAAAGATATAAATAAATAAAATTTCATCTGGATAGTTTTTTGAGTTTAAAGCGAACCGGAAGTGCTGATATCCAAATGTCACGGGCAATCCACGACACAGAAGATTTGCTCGAGTTTTTTTCAATCCTTGTTGCACGTGTAAGAAAAAAACAATACATCTTTTACACCCCTTAACACGAGACAACAACGCTTTAGAACATACTGTTCGAAAGCTTTCAAGCTGTATGGAAGTGTTTTATGTATGGCTACAAGAGTTTCTGTTGAAATTCAATTATATCAGAAACTAGAACGAATTTATAGTCTTTCATTCAATCCGCATGATATAGCTTTAAATCACCCATTTTGATAAACCCGTTGATAAAACTATTTGTTTTACC
This sequence comes from Limnoperna fortunei, assembly GCA_944474755.1. Lineage (NCBI taxonomy): Eukaryota > Metazoa > Mollusca > Bivalvia > Mytilida > Modiolidae > Limnoperna > Limnoperna fortunei. The sequence continues at coordinate 90,972,450 of OX104112.1, read as the reverse complement.
ATAAAACATAATTCAATAATGGAATAAATCACAATTTATAGTTATAAGTCTGAGATACAGGGCCGAGGGTATGAGGTAAAAAAATTTAAAAAAATGTTTCGTCTGTTTCGTTCGTTGCTTTACAGGGACCCGTTTCAAGCTTAAAAAACCAGGATTGAAATATTCAAATCAATTTAATAAATATTTATAAGTCATGCGTAAAAAAGGTGCGCACAATTTTGAGTGTATATTTTTTCTGTTTGAGTGCGTAATTTTCAGTTTTGAGTGCATTAATTAAAATTTTGAGTGTGTAATTTTAATCTACCTTATGAGTGTGTATTCGTAAAATTTTGAGTGCATATTTTAATTTTGAGTGCGAAATTTAAAATTTTGAATGCATATTTTTAATTTTGAGTGTGTACTTTGAAATTTTGAGTATGTAATTTGTGATGATATTTTGAACCATACTTTTGACGAGAACGGCGTGCCATATTGTTCGCTATATGCCAGTCGAAGTTAATAATTGATTCAGTTTTATTTCGACTAAACTGTACAACACACGATTTCTTTGCATTAAATGAAAACCGCCATTTAGATGCGTATACAGTACAAATGTCTAACATTTTCTGTAAAACATAAGGGGTTGTTCCAGTGCATGAAACGTCGTCGGCTAGGGCAGGGCAACATGTGTTAATAATAAATACACCGGTATTATAATTACAGATTTGCAATTCATACAATAGGTCATTTATGAAAACAAGGTATAATAAACCCGAGAGGACACCACCTTGGCGAACACCCTCTTATACAGGGAAAAAATTCGAATGACATTGTTTGACAATTAATGCACTATGAGTATCAGTATAATCATCATTTAAAAGAAGCCATAATTGATTAACCATACCAAGGTTGTAACACTTATACAATAGACCCTTCCTCCACACAGTATCAAATGCTTTTCTGCTATCCAAGAAGGCTACATATAAAGAACTTCTTAAATCTAAATTATGAAAGATTGTTTCGTGCAAATTAAAAGAGCAAGTAATGCAGTCAAGGTGTTGCTGAAATCCTTGCTGTTGGGGATTCGGAAAAAGTGATTCTTTTAATACGTTATCGCTTATGCGAATTTTCAAAATGTTTTCAAAAACTTTTGACACACATGATAATAAGCTGATTGGTCTATAGCTGTCGGGGGAAGTTTTCGGTTTATCGCTACCTTTATAGATGGGTACGATGAGGCTCTGTTTTCAAGAGGTAGGTACACGTCCTTGTGCAACTATTAAATTGAACAAGATTGTTAAAAGTTTACTAACAAAAGGACCACCGTTGTTTAAATGTTCATGTTGAATTTTGTCATTCGCTGCAGCTTTTCGCCGCTTCAGATTTCAGATTGCTTGGCATACTTCATCTTCTTGAATTATACCTACGGGTAAGAGTTTATCACCATTATTCTGTATACAAACACTGAGAATTTTGCTATATTCATTTTCAACAGTATATTTGTGAGAATTGTCAAAATAACTGTCATCTCGTGGTTGATATAGTTCGGCGAAATACTGCGCAAACGCATGCGCTACTGCTTCGGGGGAATCATATATACTATCTTGGAAGTGAATTTCTGGGTAGACTTTTGAAACGCTTGGTTTGGATTTCTTTACTAACTTCCAGAATAAACGCATATCGCAGGCAACTGCATTATTCAGATCATCATAGCATTATTGTAATTATTTTTCGTTAGCAAAAAGCTGCATACGCCTAAACTCCGATTTTGCACATTTATAGTTTTTATAGAATTCGTTCTGCATGCCACGTGGACGGCCATGAGATATCCAAACGCGGCGATGAAGTCGTTCATTTTCATGAGATGCTTTTACGTCAGCATTCCAGTATGGCTTAGTATAAGGGTTGAACCCACACTTTGGAATAGTTAAGTCAGCTGCACATAGAAGAACGGACACAAGCTTTTCATAAATACAGTTTATATCAGTTAAACCGTTATCAATGTCGTATATTAATGAAAGTAGTGCCGGTTCTAATTCATTTTGATAACTATGTATATGCTCATCATTAATCTTATGCCAAGCTGGTAGCTTTTGCGAATGTTGGTTCACGCGACCTTGAGTAAAGTCAATGTTAATTTCCGCAAATATGGGTAGATGGTCAGATATGCTACTTATATCCCCTTCAGCATGAATTACATAACACCTTAGCTTCCTTAACAAACATTCGTTCATTACAATGTAATCAAGCGTAGTTTGTTTTGTTACATAGGTATAATTGGGACCAGCATATTGAATTTTACCATCTGCAAAAAGTAAGTTATTCGCGTATACAAACTGTTGCAAAATACTTGACTTTAGATTTACCAACATTAGATAAGCAAGAGGCGTTAAGATCGCCTGCAACAATAACCTGACCATAGTCGCTATAGTAATTTACAAGGCTATCAAGCTGGCTTATTTCTCTAGGATACCATTCTATACAATCATCAGAGGGTAAGTATGTACCAAAAATATACAGAGGGCCACATGATTTGTGCTTAAGTTCTATACCTACAATGCGTTCAGACTCGATATCAGATATCTCATTAATACTAAATTGTAAATCTACTCTATACAGCAATGCAATACCGCCTTTACCATGAAAGGCTCTATATGATGAAGGCAGAGAATCTGCTTTAGTTATACATTTAAAACTTTTTTCAATACTACACATATAATTAATATGCTCTACTTTAAGCTTATGCTCTGAAACAATACATATGTCACATTTAGTTTCATTTAACAATTTACTTAGACATAAGGTTGAGGACATAATACCTCGGACATTCCTTGCAACAATTTTCAGACTAGACATATATATACTACTCATAAGTAAAAAAGATAACAATAAGACAAAGACAGGGGTTTTATGAATTATATGAGTTTTAATTTTCATGTTCAAAGTTGGTATATCTCTGTCTGTTTTCTCATTCCATTCACGTTGACTATACCACTTTTGACAGAAGACACCTTTCGGCCAGAATCGTCGATCTTCAATGATTTCACATCCGCGTCGATGACATTCAATTTCGCACTCATGTAGGGCGAGTTGTCCTTTCTGTGAAACATACCAAGATATGTCACTCTTATGTTACGTTTTTCTAGATACGCAAGGATTCCGTCGCGCGTAAACGTTCTATTGATTTTGGATAAGTAAAACCTTGCAGTTCGTTTTCTGAAAACACCCGAGAAGGGTTTATCGTCGTCACAGTTAGCCGTCTGACATTGATGTATTTCGGGAATCTTCTTCGGCTCATTGTCACTTGATATTTTGTTCTCCTTTTTAGCTACATACGCATAACTATTCTCACCAGTTTCAACTGGTTTACCGTTGATCTCTGTAACGCTCGATCGCACATTGCCTACAAGTTCGACGTGAGTACTACAAGTATCACCAATTGACGAATTAGTAGCTTGATTTGTGTTGGCTGGGGTTCCATGCGGGTTGGCAACTTTCTCGGCATACGAATCTTTACAGAGACATCTAATTTCAGATATAGATTTGTTCATATTAGAAGTTAACCCATTTAGTCTTGATATTTCTTTTTCGGTGTCATGGATTTGTTTTACAATGCAGTCGGCGTCGAAGCTCTCTGATTTAGAGATTTGGTTAAACAATTTTACACTTGAGTCATATTGGGTAACTTTACGATTGTACGAGTTAATGTGTTGGTCTAGTTTTTCGTGTAGTTTCTTTAAGTGCTCTGTTTTTGTTCTGTAGTTCGTTGATGACCTTCTGTTTTGCATCATCACTTTTCTCAAGCTCAGTTAACTTAGTTTGCATATTGTGAAGAGTTACATGTATTTCGATCGTTGACACAGATGGGGTTGTGTTAATATCGCATGTGCTTTTGCCGTCATCTTTACGAAACACATCTTCTATACCTGATTTATCTCCCAGGATAAATAGTTGAAGCGTGTAGCAGTCTCTTGAATACTTTTGGGCGGAAGTGCTCCTATTAGTAGTTTTTCTTGTCACAAGTTTCCCTACGGGGCACCCCTCTATACTTCTAGCTCGACTGGTCAATATACTACGGCACCAAGTTATTGTATCGTCCGACCAGTTTGTCAGATCTATAAGCTTTTCAACATAAGTGTCTTTTGGAAGACTATCTAACTGAGTGTCTAACATAGAAATAAATTCTTGGTTTGGGATGAACTCTGATACTTGTGATGGTTGTATAAAAGATAAATCACTGCACATTTGTGAGTCCCCGGGTTCATTGTTTACGTATGGCGACCTGTTGTGTGTATTCATTTCTGTTAGAACACGTATAAGCTGACTGTTTTGGGAGGGAATATTCCCTGAACTTGCCTGTAGGTGCTGTACGACTGTAATTTAAGACGTTAGTCACAATATGTAGCTGCTTCGATGAGTCTAGATCACACAATCCATTAACATTGTCACTCGGCGAAACTTGACCGTCCTCGTCGTCGGCCATCTTAGGAAAGCTACGGTAGCCGGATTGGTCTAATCAGAAGGACTGAAAATGCAATATGGAATTTGTTTCTGTCCTTTAACTCTTTCTGTTTTACAGCTACAGTTAGATACCTCCTTGTTATATTCTTCTTCAGTTCATAACTTTATTAGTGTAAATTTCGTTATTCTAACCGCCCACACCTCTGCGTGTAAGTTATTCCGAACATAATGGTCTATCGAGACAGTGTTTCGTACCATATAGATATAGATAGATATAGATATAGATATTATTAGACGATGCTTTTATTTTATCAAAAAATGTTCTTACAAATTGAACATATTTATTGTATTCTTATGGGCATAATACATGCATATCAAATGATATTGGGGGCCTCGGTGGCCGAGTGGTAAAGGTAGTTCGTCTACTATTGATCACGTGGTCTGTCAACACTGAGATTGCGGGTTCGATTCTCACTGCAGGCAGGGTGTACTCGACTCCAATCTTAATTGACAAGGATTGCTAGTTTTCCTACCGCAGGTCGGGGGTTTTCTCCGGGTACTCCGGCTTCCTCCCCCAATAAAAACTGGACGCCACGATATAGCTGAAAAATTGCTGAAAGTGGCGTTAATTACCATCAAACAAACAAACAAACAAACAAATGATATTGATTTAAACACATTAAAACACTTGAATCCAAAATCTTTTAATAATATGAAACAAAAAATAAATATGAAAACTTGTTCTTTAATAAACTAAAATCATCGACTTATGACAATAAAATATTTCTATACAGCAAAATTAAAACTGAATACAAAATTGAAAGTTTCATTATGAAAACTGATTTCGAAAATATATGCACAATTCGGAGAAGTGGTCACTTTTTTGAAAATTGAAAAAGGAAGATAAAAACGAATAAATAGAAAAAATATGCCAGTACTGTAATATTTAATACAAATGACATTGAAGAAGAATTTCATTTCTTCTTCAAATCCGTTAAATACAATTCTATAAGAGACGATTTCGAACATAAAAATATTAATACTTTCAAAATGGAAAATGACATATACAATAGGTATCACTTGCAACATGTTGCTCTATTTATTAAAAAGTCATTTATTCTGAGGAAAGTAGAACCTTTGATTGCATGATTCACCACTGCTGACAATACTTTTATTTATCACATATAGTTATTATTCTTTACATATACATGCAATTAAACAGTATTGTGTATTTCAAATATCAATGTTTATTTGTAATTGTTTATTTGTATGCTTTCAACCCTTAGGGGTATAATTATGCATTATTGAATAAAGTTGTAATTTCGTGAGTTTTTTAATTACCAATTATCAATTCCTGATTTGAGGAGATCAATGCTTCCAATCTAATTAAAATTAAATCTTTCACTTGCTCCCCCCTTTTTTTATTGGTCGCTGCGTTGTACGCAGCGACCATAGCAAAAAGGGGGTAGCAAGTGAAAGATTAAATTTTAATTAGATTGTCAATGCTTCATGACTAAAAGTTTCGTAGTTTCTAATTATAGACCTCTTGTTGTTAAGTATAAATATACAAGGCTAATAAATAAAAAAAAATGTCTTGCATAACAACAAGGTGAATGAATACGACACAAAAGGTATTAAAACAATTTTGCCAATAGTGGTATCTGACAACCTGCACTGTTTTGTCTTGATACCTTTATAGTCGCATTTAATTTACTTACAATAATTTCAAGAGTAAACTTTGTGACAATTTTATGCAGTTGTTTACAGTTACCCCTTGATTTATCACCAACGTTACATATAACCATAACTTTGCTTGGTCCAACATGATGCAATTTACAACGAGAGTGCACTGTTCGCGAGTTCTACAAAAGTATGAGTAAATTCCATAATTATCATTTTATGAAGATTTTCATCTATTTTACCAAAAATTCAAAATTGTTTTATTAAAGCTCACAGGCAGTATCTTACACATATTCATTATACTATTACTTTAAAATAAGGGGCCGCGGTGGCCGAGTGGTCAAGGTAGTTCGTCTACTATTGATCACGTGGTCTGTCAACACTGAGATTGCGGGTTCGATGCTCACTGCAGGCAGGGTGTACTCGACTCCAATCTTAATTGACAAGGATTGCCAGTTTTCCTGCCGCAGGTCGGGGGTTTTCTCCGGGTACTCCGGCTTCCTCCCCCAATAAAAACTGGACGCCACGATATAGCTGAAAAATTGCTGAAAGTGGCGTTAAACACCATCAAACAAAAAAAAATACTTTAAAATATAAAGATATATTCTGTAGCTTATCCTGGGGTTTCCATGTTTACTTTGGAGGTCATTGTTTAGATCTATGCATGATCGAATAAGGGGAATAAGTCTAAAGGTGGATAATTCCTCTAGAGTAGTGGTACTAAAATGGTAATACATTACATTTCAACATAACACTTATTAACTATATGAAACTATGTGTAAAAATATATTGTTTTCCAAAAATATAGGAGGCAACCTTGCTTTAAACCATATACTCTCTAATTTTGGTCATACCCGTTACCGATGGGTCATCTTCCAACACAGTAGAATTATTTGGACATTTCGTGATATTTGCCGTATGAAAAACTACAAACAAGTATTTTCCATGAATATTGGACTTTGCTGTAGCAAGCATAACATATGAATGAGAAGATATAAATATTAAAAAAATATATTTTAATTATAAAATGTAAATAATGTACATATCATAGATACCAATTATTACCGGTGATATCATAACTACAAACAAAATCTAAGAAAAACATATTAATTTATCTGATATATAACAATATGCATTATTGTATCATACATTAACAATTTGAATGATACTATTGGCAGACTAAGTAACAGAGTGTTATCAATAAATATATAAAAAATATATCTTGGCGGACAATGGGCCCAAACGGTGGTATTTTATAAAATTTTATTAAATTGTCTGATAAGCTGCCGTGTTATTTCATCATACCAGGCCTTTATAAAGACCTTTCGCGGTTTATTCAGCGTAAATCGACTCAAAGTCGTTTATATCCAATAATCTAACCAACAATTGAAAACAATCCTTAAATGAAAACAGTTGCAGTGTATTTTATCTTTATATCTACTTTACAGTTAATGTAACAACTTCATTTACCATGTTATAACATTTTTTGATTTGTAAGTCTTTTATGGAAAAAACTACGAGTTTTTCTGACCTAATTATATACCTAGTGTAACAACGGGAATATAAACACAGATTATAAATACACCTTTATTATCAGGTTAAAGATGTTACATTGATTTAAATTATTTTATAATGAAAAGGTATTGTAAAGGCAACATATATCTACATATACAATATTTTAAAATAAAGACAACAATGATAAGTATATTGCAAATTATATTAACAATTACAAAATTTATCTATTTATCATATCCTCCTAAATTTCCTCAAAAAAATGAAATATACTTTATATTACTTTATATTAGAATTATCTCCCTTTAAACTGATATTTTTGAAATTGAATAATTCTACTTCAAAATATGAATTGAAGAATATTCTTGTGTAAACAACACTTAATGAAGCATAAATAAATCTATCATTTAGATTACCCTTAAATAATATGCTTCTTTAAAAATATCAATAATATATTACAAACAAGATACAATTCAGGTATAATGTACATACCCCTAAGTAAGGCTAAGTAAACACGTACACACTGATAACTGTATCGCTACATCTAAATATTCCTATAAGAAAATAACCTTAATTAACTATAAATCTAAAAAAAAGATTAATTCAACTTAAGTATTCTTCTAAAATCAAATTGTTTACATTTCGTATCAGTATGTTCTAAATATTGACCTTTGCCAAAACATCAATGAGCGTGAACCATAATAAATAAATTTCCTACCAAATATCTTTAGCAGTTTCATACTCATACTTGTTTGTGTAAAACTATAATCTTAGTCTTGTAATATTGTAGACAAAAATACAATAGAATGTTAGAATATCAATATTTGAAATATATGCATACAAATGTCTGTCTACTGTGCCTTTCTATTTTTTTCTTAAAAAGATAAAACTACACATATAAATAATGATAAAACTGAGAGTCTTAGCTTATGTAACTTACATTATTTGGACAGTAAGGAATGGCTCAGAAACATATACTCTGAACAACAAATTGCCACTGACGCTCTTGTACAAACAACCCGAGAAAAAATGGCTTCTTATGCGTTCCTGTGATTTATGAAAATATTGTCTATCAAAAATTTATCAATAATAAAATAAAATCATATCAATTTGTCATTAATTTATTTTGTGGAAAACTATTTTTAAATGAAATTTAAAAACTTAACTGAAATAAAAAATCAAAGTACTACAAGCACTGTCATCCAATTGAAGTATTATTTGCACCAGAAATTGGACATATTACACTAGGATGAACTTTAATGAATGTACAATGTGATTTACAGGTTTTTTATCTGACCAAAAAGAAAATTGTACTGCTTTGAAATATCTATTCCTTTATGTTTATTTTAGAAAAAATTAGAAATCTTATTAAAAATTACAATTCTTTCCAACCAAATCCCAAGCCACAACAGAAATATGTCCTTGCGCACAATATTTTTTGGAGAGAAAGCCGGAGTAACTACTTCAAAGCCTCTACCTACTATAAGTAAATCCTTGTCTATTAAACTTAAAATCGGGCGCGCCATGCCCACAGTTAGACTTGAATTTCCAACCCTAAGTGTTGACAGGCCCGCGAGAGTAGATGACTAACCTACGTAAGCCACCAATTTACCAAGGCCCCGCAATGCTATTAAAATTAGAAACATAATTTACAATCCTTTCATAGAGTAAATTCTTAAACGTAAAAAACTAACTCGTAAGTTCGAACAATGTAGCATTTTTAAAAATGACATATTATTATATTAAATGAATGACATTAAGCAGCATTATCTACAAAATTCATAAAAACAAACTTCGGTAGCTCGAACTCGGATGGTCGAACACCACCGATTTCTCGAACTGTTTTTAAAGTCCGGTCATTTATTTCTATATATGTTTGTACAAAAAATCCCGGTTTTTCGTACACCGATTTCTCGAAAACTCGAACTCGTTATGACAGTAAATTCATGTACGTTTCCATCAATAACTCAAACTAAAATTATAAGCCTCGGTGCGAAGTAATTAACTTCGGTACAAAGAAGGTTGATAACAGAAGCCACAAGTTTAGCTTTTCTAAAAAGCTAACCGTCTCTTAGCTGCATTACAAATTTTATGGATTTATTAAAGTATCTGGTTTTTGTAATTTATATGTAAGATAGGTAAACATTGTACATGTACCTTGTAAGGACATTGTTTACGCTAACCTATTATCCAATGGTGCTTGAGAGATTTAAATGCCTGTCGTCACTTGCTTTTTAAAAAATAATTAAAATTAAAAGTTGACTCCCTAAACAACAATGTCAAAATTAGCGGTAAAAATATGTTTTGTTAAATTTGCATCAATATCAGAACGAAAATAATGATACTGAACATATAATATTTTCCTAACCCAAACAGCTTTAAAAAGTAGGGAGATTTTGGTACAATGTTTACCTTTTAATTGTTCACTGACCAATGCATTGAATGAGATAGAAGTCAATATGTGGAACGTTACATTACTACACTAAAATACTGATTAACGAAAATAAAGGATATAGAACATATATTTTTTTCCTAACCCAAACAGTTTAAAAAGTAGGGAGATTTTGGTACAATGATTACCTTTTAATTGTTCGCTTAAAAGTTTCACCCTAAAACAAACATGAAAAATAAAAATAAAAATAAAAATAAAAAAACATTTTTTGATAAAGACTTGGAAAAAATGAAATCAGAATTATTTAGAAAGAGTAACCTTTACTCTAAATATCCAAATGACCCTATTATTCGTGGGTCCTTCTATAAATTTCGCAAAAGTTATAGTCGATGCTGTAAACAAAAATACAGAGAATTTAAATCAAATATAATAAAAAAATTAGAAAACTTATTTGATAAAGACCCAAATGCCTACTGGGCTTTAATAAAAGACCTTAAAGAAGAAAATAAAGACAATGACCCATCTGGGAAAATACCTAGTGACAGATGGGTTCAGCATTTCTCAAAACTGTTCAGCATTAATAATAACAACCGAGAAAAGAACAATGAATTCAATTTTGTGTTAAAGGAAGCTGAAAGGGAAAAAACATTTTGTAAACTAGATTATAAATTAACTGAGGACGAAGTAATCTCATCTATTAAAAAACTAAAAAACAATAAGTCAGCTGGTCTTGATGGTATTAAAAATGAAATGATTAAGATTGGTATGGTACATCTCATGCCATGTATGTTGAAACTCTTTAATTTAATATTAATCTCTGGAAAATACCCTGAACAGTGGAAAGTGGGATATATAAAACCAATTTATAAATCTGAAGATCCCAATGATCCTTCGAATTATAGAGGAATAGCTATTATGCCATGTTTGTCTAAAGTCTTCAATGTTATACTAAATGATCGCCTACAGACCTACCTGGATGAAAACAAAGTAATAAATGAAACCCAAATAGGATTTCAACCAAAATCGCGTACTGCGGACCATATGTTTGTTCTAAGAACCATAATACAGAAATTTATTTCATCAAAAGCTAAACTTTATACCTGCTTTGTTGACCTATCAAAGGCTTTTGATACAGTAATCCACTCTGCCATGCTATATAGGCTTTGTCAAATTGGTATACGGGGTCCTTTCTATAATGTTATTAAAAATATGTACTTGTCTAACAAACTATCTATAAGGCTAGGGAATAAACTCACTGAGGCATTTGAACCTGAACTTGGTGTGCGACAGGGTGATAATTTAAGCCCTAATCTATTCAAGATACTTATAGATGAATTACCAACTATGTTCGATCAAACAGATGACCCAGTTACATTAGGGAAAACTAATCTTAATTGCTTACTTTATGCTGATGATCTAGTACTTTTATCGTCCACTGCGAATGGTCTTCAAAATTGTCTGAATAAATTATCAACATTTTGTGAGAAATATTGTCTAACAGTTAACCTTAAGAAAACTAAAGTCATGATATTTTATAGAAATCCTAAACTCTCAAATACCGTGTTCAAATATAAGGGATTAGAGATTGATCACACCATGTCATATAAATATCTTGGAATCATTTTCAGTGCATCTGGATCTTTCATTAACTGTCAGAATGATTTATATAAAAGGGGCTTAAACGCATTTTTCAAGCTAAGTAAAAGTTTTGGTGATACAAAACCAAATATGAACACCTTACTACATCTGTTTGATCATATGGTAAAACCTGTAGTTCTATATGGGTGTGAAATATGGGGTACTATAAACACGGAATCTGTGAAAACTAAAAAAGAAGAGTATATGCTTGAAAATTCATTAAATAATCTTTATTGTGATAAGCTACATATCAAATCCCTTAAATATATGTGTGGATCACATAAAAGGTCATCAAATAATGCAATATTAGGAGAAGTTGGTAGATATCCATTGTACATTGATGTTATATGCAATAGTATTAAATACCTTCAGCGACTAGAAGAAGCACCTGAAGACTCACTTTTGTCAAATGCTTTTAAAGAAAATGAAAATCTTTTTCAATATAATAAACCAAGTTGGCTGTCAAGTATCTATTTTGTACTTAAACATCTAAATCTGCCTTTGCATTTAATCAAAACTCAAAATATTGTAGCAAAAACACGTGAAAAACTCATTAAAAGATTCAAAATCACATGGTCAAATTCAATCGCTGATTGTGCCAATAACCAAACTGGTAAGCTTAGAACATATGGTCTATTCAAAACCAGACTATGTAGAGAAAAGTACTTCTCGGCAATCAAAAAGCCTGATATATTAAAATGTTTTACAAATTTTAGAATAAGTTCACATCAGCTTGCTATAGAAGTAGGAAGATACAAAAAAATTCCGTTAGAAAACAGAAAATGTAAAATTTGCAAATCAGATGATATAGAAAACGAAATTCATTTTGCACTTGAATGTTCATTATATGCGGAAGAACGAAAACAATTTTTAAAAGTAATTGAAAATAAATATCCCAACTTTCATAATCTACAGAACAAAGACAAATTTATCTGGCTAATGTCAAACGAAAATAGTCAAATAATCAGTGATTTTGCAAGCTATATTTACAAATGCTTTATGATCCGCAAGACTTTGAATTGACCATCTGTTACTAAAGCATAAACATTCTAGTGTTATAGCAGTACATGAAGTCTGTGTTTGTGTTATATAAATAATAACTGGGAATTGTTGGAAAAATTATAGACATTATACAATGTTATTGAATCTGTATATTATGTAATTACAATCTATTCTAATGACTATTTTTGGATCTCTCCCTCTCTTCAATGCCTATTGTAAAGTTGTATTTTGTTTAATCTTTTATTTGATTATCTAGTCATATTTTGTGTGCACACACATATATCTTTGTCTGTTTGATTTTATAACTTTTGTTGTGTCTTTGTCTTGCATGTAAATGTATTATCTTTTATGAAAACTGTCATACCCAACAATGGGTCCAAAATTGGTAATAAAAGATTTACTTACTTACTTACACTGTTCAATGCATTGAATGAAGTAGAAGTCAATATGTGGAACGTTACATTACTACACTAAAATACTGATTACAACCCCGATTCGACCTAAGAATATATCGAAATTTCAGTACACATACTAGTGCGATCCTGACGTAAACCAATGAAATGAGAAAAATATTTATAGATTTAGTTCACCACCCAATCAAGTATCAGAGAGTCATTTACTCCGAAGACTGATCATCATTTGACAATGTATACCGTCTCCCATGGGAGACGGTAATAACAATTAGTACAGGTATGTCAATTTAAACAAAATAGCAGATAATAATTATGTCATGACTGGTGATTGGTTTTAACATGTAAATAGACGTTTTGTAATTAAAAATATTAACGGTACCAAACGGATTATAAAATCAAAACGAAACAATTACAATTAAAAATCATTTACGACTTTTGTTAACGTAAACTACCAATTGTTAAAGCTAAGATAATTAAAAAAAAGCGTCGGGAATAAATGTTTTTTTTTTCAATAAAAGTGTGATTTTTAGGCCACAAAACATATCGAAAAGAAAATTTAACTATTTGAACTTTTTTAATGTAACGAAACTTTTCAACATCAATGCTAACAAATGTTAAAATATGCAGTCTTAACGCAAACAATAACTAATAAAAAAATACAAAAATTATGACTCATTTTAAAAAAATGTCCACTACAAAATTGGTATTTTAGTTGCAATTAATAATATGAAAAAATGAATAGAAATCCATTTTATCTGTTGATTTAATACTGACTTTGACAAAATTGATACATAAGATGTAAAAACCTTTACTAAACATTTCTCGAGTCATCTTTGTAGAATTTATTCAAACTTTAAATATGAAAAATATTAGACATTAATAAAATCATACCCTTTCAAATACAAATATTCTTTAGTGGACCTTTCAAATATATTTTCAACACATCATAATAAATGCCTTGAGGGGTTTGAAATGTATCTAATTCGGTTTAACAAAATAATTATATGTTTGAGAACAAATTGTATTTTCATATTGCGTTGCGTAGTGGACAAGACCGTTTCGTAGTGGACGAAATCGTTACGTAGTGGATAATGCTGCATAACTTGCAGTAAGAGTGAAAACTATGATAAAATCAATTCCTGATATATACCCCACATTACTCAAATTATAATTTATGTGTGACATTATTAAAGCGATATACATTAAAAAACCAATTGAATAAAAAATAAGACGGACACTTCTCTAGTTTTTTTTTATAAACTACTTTTTATTGTGTCACATGCGTTAGCAATTCGAATCAGTATACAGTCTTGCGGTTGCAGTGGCATCGTCAGAGTGGCAGTGGTGCGGTGTGTTCGAACAAGTTAACACAAGAAACAGTCATGGTCTTCGAGTCAACTCACGGTGATCAATTAGTATCAGCTGCTCTTTCTTTATCCTTAACTTCTTTTAAACTACCGAAAGGAATAAATTAAACTTGAAGAAAAGAAAACAAACTCTTGTGTATTTTGCTCTTGAAAAATTTTGCTCGACTAAATTAGTCATTCAAATGAAAAATCGGGTGAGTGAGATCTCTAACTTGCAACTGTACTCCATACCTGTGTGAAGGATTACTCAAAGCATTTCCTTTTTTATAATTATAAACTTTGATGAGAGTGGGATGAAAATAGGGGTTCTGGTCAGGACTCACAGAAAATAAAACTAGAGAAAATAACAGGTCATAGAAAATAGAAATGGCTGTACAATTGTACCCATCTTCTATAAAGAACAGGAACCTAAAATCATAGGTCACAAAAAATCAATAATTATTAATTACAGATCATGCAAAATCCCGCATCCCCCGCTTTGATGTGCACTGAATGAATTATTAGATAATTATTAGAAAACCCTCCCTCAGTTCATTTACAAGTGCTGTTGTCATATGCACCAATTTATGTATTAAACAAGTACTATCTTTAAAAAAGATAACCGACGCATTAAAGATATAAATTGAGTTATGCATTAAACTACGAATCGTCATTATTGTCATACAAATTCCCCGTTTCAATAGACCAGAAATGTTTGATGGAAATTTTTTTGGGGAAGTACTGACGGACAATTATTACTACGTTAAAGAAATAATGAACCTATAAATTAACATTAGTCCCGGGTGAAACGAGTTGGAAATTATTAATTTATACATGTGTTCGCCCCCCTTTTTATTTACGTGTTTTCAATATTAACAGATTTACCAAGCATACAGTTAACTCAAAATTGATAATTTGTTGTACATGTACGTGTATTCCAGAACGTTTATTGCTATTATGTATTGAAACCCACTGCCTAAGATACAGAAATTAAATTTTTCTGCAAGCACCAAAAGCTGTTATACAAGTATGTCAACAAATTGAATATAAGAATTGTTTAATAAAATGTTTATAGTTTAAAATTTACTGATTAAGCAAAGTATACTTTACAATTAGAGCCACAACTCTCTATCTATGTGTGTACTACGACGGACGCCCAAGAACGATAATAACACATTTGATTTACTATCGACGTGAATATATAATGATTGTTAATTTGTATTTTTTAAAGAAATTAATTAAAATTTCTTCTCTTCGTTTCTTTTACACTCTATTAAATCCCGGAAAAATCCAGGGTGTTAATATGCGTTTTAATTTGCGCTGTACTTCTAATAAAAAATATTTAACATTTTTGTACAAGTCGCTTAATATAAAATTGTACAAACTGCAGCTCATCGCTATCGTTCTTAATACTTAAATTACACTATGAAATTATTTTATAAACAAACAGACGACAAAATCTAATAATAATAGTGCACAATTTGAAAGGAGAATTGCCAATTTACCATCCTGTTCCGAACCCCTGTCCAATTAATTACCCTGTTTCGAACCCCCGTCCAAATTGGTTTTTGACTAATCAAGAAACAGAATTAGGATCACGTTACTTGCTTTGAGTAGAGGTGAAGTGTCATGAGGTCAAAGGGTAAAAAGTGAATATAATACCGACTGCGTCGGAAAAATATAGTAAAATTCTGAATAAGTTCCATAATTTGTTAATAGAAACACTTTAAAATTTCAAGAAAAAAACATTGTATAAGGTAATACAGATGAAAACCCTCAACTGTCTGGAAAAAAACTGGTAATTCTTGTCAATTAGATTTGGAGTACAGTACACATTGCAAGCAGTAAAGATCGAACTCACAACATCAGTGTATAAAGGCCAGTGATCAAAAGTACTAGATGAACAAACTACATTTACCACTATGTTGCCAAGGTCCCAATGTCACATAAAACATTAACCTGTGTCTCAAATACTTTACTGTTGGCTAAAAACAGTCACATAAAACATTAACCTGTGACCCAAACCCTTTACTGTTGGCTTGGAACAGTCACATAAAACAATAACATGTGTCCCAACCATATACTGTTGGCCTGGAACAGTTGCATAAACATTAACCTGTGACCCAAACCGTATACTGCTGCCTTGGAACAGTCACATAAAACAATAACCTGTGTCCCAAACAATTTACTGTTGCTGAAGGGGTCATTGTCGACCTGGGTACTATATCAGCGTACCCAGGGTACTTAAATTTTGAGAAATGGTACCCAGGGTACTGTCGCTTAACATAAACGTACCCAGACCAATATTGTTGAATCAAATCCATTATTTTAAACAGTGTTCATAAACATGCACATAATCAAAACAAACGTAACTTTAAACTGTAACAAACCGCCATTCTTCTATTTATAATTGTGGACCAAACACGGGAAGGAAATGAACGTAATCTCCCGATACTTACCACACCGGGTACGTTTATGTTAAGCGACAGTACTCTGGGTACCATTTCTCAAATTTTAAGTACCCTGGGTACGCTGATATAGTACCCAGGTCGACAATGACCCCTTCAGCTTTACTGTTGCCTTAGAAAAGTCACATTAAACAATAACATGTGTCCCAACCCTATACTGTTGGCTTGGAACAGTCACATAAAACAATAACATGTGTCCCAACCCTTTTACTGTTGGCTTGGAAAAGTCACATAAAACAGTAACATGTGTCCCAAACCTAATACTGTTGTCTTGGAACAGTCACATAAAACAATGACATGTGTCTTAAACCCTTTACAAAAGATTGGAATATATCCTTCAACTTTTCCTTATGTTTTAAGGTCTTTTTATATTTATGGGTGTATGTAATATCAACTAAATGTTTGACAAAAGCAAAAACCTTCTAAGTTCTCGTTCAAATATGTTCTTTTTTCTTGTAATTACATATCCTGGTATCAGAAAATAAGATTGTAACCAATTTCGCGACAGATGTCATAAAAGTAAACAAAGCTGGAGAAAGTGATAACGGAACTACATGTATTTTTTGTGTATGTAACACGACTTGACATAAAAAGCGTCTTAAATGTTATTCGATCAGTTATATTTTTCAGTTCCATTGAAATACAAAAGTAGGCATAAATTTATAGCACCAATATGTTAGTAATTTTATTTACAATGACTCCAATCATCGGTCGCTATTAGTGTAGCCCTGGAATTCAATCGTAGTATGTAACTCACTTTTGACAATAAAATGCACTTCAACACTTTAAATATAAAATTTTTGAAAAAAATTCTGATTTAAAGACTAAAAGCTTACATTTCATGGAAAGCATAACATTTTAACAGCAATAGTTAATGGTAGAATGCCTTAATTACATAAAACAATGTTGTGGAGATGAACTGAAATATGCAAATGTCAACTACGAAACGATCTTGTCCACTACGAAACGATAGTTATCATTTCGTAGTTGACCATTTCGTAGTGGACATATTTGCAGAATAGGTAAGGAATTGCAGCCACTAACACTACTTTTGCAACTTTCTTTTTTTTTATGTATGAGGGCAACAACGTGTCTATAAAATCACAAAATTTGGAGAATTTTCAGCATGTGCATGTATGTAAAAATCTCCGTTACCAAGTGGACAATACAAACATATAGGGTATACTCTTGTTACCAAAATTCAAATATTGTTTCTTTCCTTTTTCATTGACACTTCTGTCATGCTACCATTTTGTTTTAAGGATGCAGTACTTGTAGATTGACACTTCCTTGGAAACAAGGGTTGCAATAACATGTTTATATTGGCAACAAAAGTACAATTGTTTCGTAGTTGACAAAAGTTTGGGGACAACTACAAAATGTAATTTTTCATCAAAATTTGAAGACAAAAAGATCTAATTTTTTGCTATTATGTATCTCGAGTATCTTGTTATGACCAGAAATGATGTATCATTTACACTTGAATCCAAAAACCAGTCAAATTTTAAGTGTACTTTATCTGTTCTTAATATGGGGACATGTAAAATATGCCCCATAACCCATTTCCAGTTTTACATGATTTATCTCCCTTTTTACTTCCAGTTAAAAAAAACTACGGCTATCATCACTAAAAGACTATTATATTGAAATAAAGATTTTAATTGTTTTTTGTATTGTTTGACTATACCAATTAAATTATCTAATTAACCTCATTAGTAGATGTAACTATAGCCATAGGCAACAGGTGAGTTTGAATATTGGAACAGGTATGTCACTGGTAAGCTTGTTTAATCAAGTTATAAAACAGCTGGGGTTCTACCTAAGCATCAGGTAAATGGGGTAATAAACATCAAGGTTTATTAATTTACAAACATGTTTACACAGCATGGGGTTTTAATTACATCTTCAATAAGATTTTAACACCTGTAATTAACAAAAAGCGTTAAAATTTATCTCCAAGATAATGGTCCATTGAATAAGTTTTCAACAGGAAAAACTGCGGCATTAGCCGCAGTTTTTAGTACCGGAAGTGGACACTAGGTGGCGTTTTTTAAATTGGAAAGTCGTCATTCCAATTCCATATTTTGGTTGAAAACCTCGGTCCATAGAAATACCCAAGAATACCCAAGAACACCCAAGAATACCCAAGAATACCTAAGAATACCTCATAAAAGTACAAAAGGGACATTTTTTTAAATACCAAAATGTTTTAATATACTTATAGGCTATTAAATTGGTTTAAAAAATGCAATATGTATTTATTTACCCGGTCAGTCTGTACGTGTATTGTGATTGAATTGGCACGCACCGCATAATCCTTTGATGCAGATAGTAACCTTGTCAAGCGCATTTGGGCGTGTGGCGGTTGTTTCAGCATTGATTTATTTTAATTTTACACTTTATTAGTGTTCTATTGTAAACAATAATACATGATATTACCACGATATATGGCTTAGTTTTGTGTAAAATCAACACAACACCAAGGACCAAATATTGGGCAATAATTTACTTAAAATTAAAAAAAGTGAAGTTTATATATGCGCTGGCACTTAAACACAAATCCATTTAAACAATTCATTCTCGTTCTTTTATACTATTTAACGCATTTTTTTTTTCAATCTGACATGGCTTGGCGACCTTGGGGTCTTCCAAAGCCTTTAGACTGTTTGTAAACATCAAAGAAAGTTTCGACATTTAATTTATTTTTATTTATTGATATACCTGTAAATAAAAAAAAAAGACTTTTCTCTTATAATTTAAGTCCTAGTGCCATAATACAAATACATGTATCTGATATTAGTAACACTGGGAATATAATTAGGGGAAAGTACTTAGTCTTCATACATTTATAAACTAAATATATTGATTTAAAGCAATGAAGTACTACAATGATTTCGGTGCGTCTACATGTCTAAAATTTCAAGTTTTTCTATATTAAAATATTATAGTTGCTCATGAAAAATATTTCTCATCTGGCAATATGTATTTTTTACACAAAAAACATTTATCTCATGTAAATTTTGTAGTTTTATGAGGTATTCTTGGGTATTCTGGGGTATTCTTGGGTATTCTTGGGTATTCTTGGGTATTCTTGGGTATTTCTATGGACCCGAAAACCTTGCAGAGTTGTTTTTCTTGTTGTTATATTTTAACCTATATATTATATTTTAACCTGTTAACAAATCCAACACATGAATTATTCTTAGCACAAATTAAGTGTGTGGCAGTATTTACTATAGAAAGTAGATATTTGGGTGTTTATTAACTTAAGTTTAAATCTGTTAGAAGAAATGAGGTTAAATATACAGGAATTAATTGTTCTCACTGCCATATTTTATGAAACCTCTAAACGCTTCTAATGTAAGATTACTCATTTGTCAGCAAAAAAACCTGGAACAAAAATAAAGAAAAATGATGTTAAATGTGTGCATTATTTTACAACAAAAAACCTGGAAACACATGAATGATTTCAAATTATGTATTGATACGTATTATTTTACAACAAAAAAAACCTTGAAAAAATGAATGATTTTTAATTATACATTGATACTTATTATTTTACAACACAAAAACCTTGAAAAATGAATGATTTTAAATGTCTTCATTGATACGTATTAATTTATCTTTTCTGACCTCCGAGTGGCGTCATATGCACATCATCATCTAATTCATGCTTCTGTCCTCCTGTCTGAGGTGACTGTAAATATTTCTGTTATATTTTGGTCATTAAAAATTAAAAGAGGGTAGATTTTGTATTCTGTCATTTTCTTGTATGTTTTCTGTGGGTTCTCTCGATCATTCTTTGTCATCCTGTAAAGTCGTCAGAAAAGACAAATCAGTGATAATATAAATGATACACATATAGATGAAGAACAGGTTGCAATGCAGTTTTGAAGGAGAAACAAAAATTATCATCCGTATAACAACAATTTCTACATGGCGATACTTAACTTGTGACATCTTGACACTGTCATGATTAGACTTCACAATAGAAACCTCTACTTTAATAAAATAGATGTTGGGAGTAATAACTTTTCTCTCTCACAACTGCATAGGTATAATAATTGTTCGAGAATTTGCACGTAGAATAAAAAACTCCTTAATTTTCCGTAACTAGTAATTGTTCGATTCGAAAAATGGCGACAAATTTGCTTTTATTCGTCAGTATAATAATACAGTTATAGCATTTAATCGGCTTCAGGTAATATCCATATGAAGTTAATAACAAAATATCAAAGGAAACTGTCAAAAAAGCAATCCACAAATGTATGTCAAAGAAACTGACAAACTTTTGAACCAACAACCAAACATATTGTAACTACAGCAATGGTCTAGACTTGGTACAGGCATTTCAAAAGAAATTGCATGCCAAACCTCCTGCTTCCATTACTGTATTATGTAAGTTGGTTTTTTGATGAAAATGAATGGGTATTATAAACCTCGCAGCACTGCATTCAAAAGTTGGAAAAAACTATCGGCAATCATATTTTTCAAAACAAGTCAATGATATCTATAGTAAAACTTATAAAATGCGCAGACGAGTAGTTTTTTCTTGAAACCTTGGTTTATACGTTTATCCCGAAGATATTGGTGACGTTAGCGAAAATTAGTATACTCGCTTCAATTTCTTGTATACTTGATCAATTGAGAAATATAGACAGGGTATGCAGAAGAAGTTGAAATATTGCTGCATAAGTCAGGAAAATTTTGAAATTTAAATCCTTTGTCATAAATTCTTGTGCTTAGATGACCGTAGGTGTCATATTCCAGTCATAAGTATTTCCCTCCTCAAAAACAGTAATGGTATATTACTGTTTTAATGGTCAATGTTACATTAATAAATGCCCATGACGTTGGTATTAACTGATTACACGTAAGCTTAATATTAAGCAATTTTTAAATGAATTTTCACAATTATTAAATTGTTGTTAAATGTTCATTGAGCAGCATTTAGGATATATTAAGAAAAAAGGATAGACCAAATGGCAATTTTGACCGTCAGTTCAAAAGTATAGAGAATTTGTTATAGGTCCTTTTGTAATAACTACAATGCACCTTATCGTTTTGATATTCTGTTTGTCATCAGGTAGTTTGAGTTAAGTTAGATTGTAGTCACAGATAGGTACATAGCTTTTTGTGGTAAGCGAGTATGTTTTAGAAAGGTCCTGTCACTGGTATATCTATTTTGACTGGTTGTTTTAAATATTTACATTTAATTGGTTCATTGAATCTTGTGTGTATGTAGTATTCTGCCCGTGTGGCAGATAGCTAACCAAAATATATGTACGGGGCAAATATACGACAAATCCAGGGAAAGATCGTTTATTAAACCACGTAATATACAAGTGAGTGAGTGAGTAACAGTGAGTAAGGATGAAGTGAAGATGAAGTGAAGATGAAGATGAAGATGAAGATTAAGGTAAATTGACTGTACGTCGGCAAGGTTTAACTCCTAAAATAGAGATGATCCAAAAACGTGTCGGACAAGTATTTCATCACACGGAAGAGAAAGAATTCAAAGGAAGCTAAAACCTGTGAGACTGTCCGGAGGAGTTGCATAGAAACTGGGATGCTGAACCGATCCAAACAATAAGTAGATGTGGTTAAATCTTACACGATAATTAATAATCCAAGAAGGAATAAAAATTTGTAATGTAATTACAGTACACTCCCCGCCAAATATTCTTGTGAATATGTGAATATTTCTCTAAATTTCTAGATGAAAATATAAAGGCGAATATATTCCAATATCCAATTAATATTACATAAATCCAAAGGTCATTCAAGAATAACACTTGACGGTATATACACATGTACAGTTCAGAAAACGATCCAACGGTTATAGTTCTGGAGTTCCATCGTTGTGTGGCTTCCAGCGTTGCCCAATGGGAAGAGAAGATCTGTTGCTCCATCGTCGCCACGCACGGCGTGGGAAGGAACGTCGTGTTCCTCGACCGGACCCAGGCGGGTTACAATTGGAAGTCTCAAATGTATCGAGAGAAACAAACAGTTATATGTACACTGGAATAGTCCCTTGTGTGAAGTTACAAGATGCTGTCCACCAGGAGAATCATGTCAACTATCGGTCGAGTATATGTTGCGGGTTTCCCGTCCACGATGACACGCACTTCGGCTTTCCTGGTGTGTCCATCTTCACTCTTAAAGACGCCGGTAACAAGTCCCGTAGGCCATTTGTTGCGATCTAAGTTTTTATCACGGATAAGAACGACGTCTCCGACGATAATGTTTCTCTGTGGCTCTGTCCACTTCCTACGTTGCTGAAGTAGGGATAGGTATTCCTTGCGCCATCTGGACCAAAACATGTTCGAAAGGGCACTAACCCGTCTCCACTCCGCTAGACATAGATCCTGTTTGGAGAATGACTCCTTTGAGTCGATGGAAAACACGTAGTCCGTTTACTGCGTTAGTAGCATAGAGGGTGTCAAGATGAGCGGGTTTTCCGAGTCCGATGAGACTGGAACAAGCGGTCGAGAATTAATGATGGCACTTGCCTCCGCCATGAATGTGTTCAACACGTCGTGAGTTGAGGCCCGTCCTGGATTTTCTAGAATTCTCCTAGTGATCCCGATCATCCGTTCCCAAGCACCGCCCATGTAGGACGAATGGGGTGCGTTGAATATCCAAACAGTTCCGGATTCGAGCATGTTTCCGCATTTGATTGTCTTCAACGTTGATTGCGTCGACTCCTATTTTGTCAATAGCACCGACGAAGTTGGTTCCACAGTCGGATCGGAAGGTTTTCACTTTCCCGCGGTTTGATGTGAAACGGGTCAGGGCGTTAATGAATGCAGAAGAACTCATCTCGTCCACGAGTTCGATGTCCACAGCTCTTGTCACCAAACAGGTAAAAAGTATGGCCCATCTTTTCGCCTTCGCAAGTCCACCACGTGTTTTGCGGGCTACCACTTCCCATGGCCCAAAGGCGTCCACTCCAACGTTGGTAAAGGGCGGTGACGGTTCTAGACGATCTGCTGGCAAGTCGGCCATGATTTGAGATTCCTGTCTGCCACGTAGTTTTCGGCATAAGACGCACTTATGAGGTACTGAGGAAATTGTCCGTTTAGCGCCTACGATCCAGAATCCAGCAGCTCGAATAGCTCCTTCCGTAAAATGTCGTACTGGTGTTTCACTTGATGATGGAAGTGTCGAACGAGTAAGTCGGCGATATGATGACGTCCTGGGATTACTAGTGGTAGTTTTTCTCTGAATGGCAGGTCAGATTTGACAATGCGTCCTCCAACTCTGAGAAGTCCGAGTTCATCTATGTATGGATTTAGTTTGGCAATTGCGCTTCTACGAGAAACTGGTTCCGAGTGAAGAAGACAATCGATCTCCTCGGCAAAAATACGGGATTGAACTTCCCTGATAATGAATAGTTCAGCGTCCTGACGAATATCAATCGGTGAGCACATAGATGGTGATTTGTGCCCGTGAAGTTTGCGCGCAGCAGCTTTGAGAACAGCAATGAACTGAGTCAATCTTGACCAAGATGAAAAGTCGGAAAATCGCTCATCCCAAGTTGGTACGTGATCCACAGTACAAGTTTTGGCGACTTTTACGATAGGTCGGATCTCTTTCTCCGTCTGGGGTTCCATAAGAGTATGTTGGGATGCATCTGTTGTCTCCGACTGAACGTTAATAAGCAATCGTTTGGGTCCCAAAAGCCAATCGCTGTCGTGTATATCAGAAGGTTGGAAAAATCTAGTTCCTGAGTCAGCCGGGTTTAAGTTAGTCGGCACGTAGTTCCAATCGTCGGGCTTGCTATGTTTCCGAATCTTCTCCACTCTGTTAGCGACGTAAGTGTAGAATCTACGTGTGTCGTTACTGATGTAGCAAAAAACTACACGACTGTCGGTATAATATTTGACTTAATCGATAGGAAGTTGAAGGTGATCAATAGCACTTTGGGCGAGTTCTACGGCAAGCACAGCCGCGCATAGTTCTAGTCGAGGGATGGTATGGCCGCTTATTGGTGCCACTTTCGTCTTTCCGAGAACAAATCCAAGTTGTGGTTCCCCAACGGCTGCAATGGCTTTTTCTGACGCATCAGAGAACACGTGTAGTTCCCTTCTGTTGGCTTTGGTAAGGTTAGCCACATATCTGCGTGGAATGCGTAGATTCTCAATTTGGTGTAGGGAGTCCCTCCAGCTTTCCCATTCAATGGCCAACTCGTCTGATACAGGCTGATCCCAGTCTATGGTTGCTGATACTAGTGTTCTGAGCAGAAGTTTCCCGTGAATAATAACAGGAGCAAGAAACCCGAGCGTATCGAAGATGCTATTGATTGTGGAGAGTATACCTCTTCGTGTGACTGGTTTGTCTTCTGTAGATAGTTGAAAAAGGAAGTTGTCAGTGTTGACGTCTCATATAAGTCCGAGGCTTCTCTGAAGAGGCTTATCGTCTGCGTCCAAGTTCAAGTCCTTTAGATTGCTAGCCAGATCACTGGGAGGAAACGCAGCCATCACTTCGGGGCTGTTAGATGCAAACTTATGCAATCGCAGATTCCCATATTCCATCAATGCATTTTGGGTGTCCTTCATGAGGGTAACTGCCTCTTCCGGTGTTGCGCAAGAGGTCAATCCATCGTCAACGTAGAAGTCGTTGATAACGAAGTTCGGTACATGGCTACCGTATTTTGACTCGGATTCTAAAGCTGCTTTTCGTAGACCTAGTGTGGCTACTGATGGGCTATTCCCGAACACATGGACACGCATACGATACTCTATAGGTTCCTCATCCGGGTTGTTGTCCTTGTACCACAGGAAACGTAGATAATTTCGATGGTCGTCTCGAACCACGAAGCAATGAAACATGCGCTGCACATCAGCTGTTATGGCAATCTTTTCTCTCCGAAATCGTACAAGAACCCCGAGCAAACTGTTAGTCAGGTCTGGACCCGTCAACAATACGTTGTTCAAAGAAATTCCGTTGTATTTTGCTGAGGAATCAAAGACACCACGAATCTTATCTGTCTTTTTCGGGTGATAGACACCAAATAGTGGAAGGTACAAGCATTCCTCGTTTTCCTTTAACGGTGGAGCAACTTCCGCGTGGTTGTTGTCCAGTATGTTTTCTCATGAATTCTGTGAAGTGTGCCTTCTTCACGGGGTTCTTCTTTAGACTAGTGTCCAACATTTTCGCTCTCTGAACAGCTTGATCCCTATTGTTGGGTAGTCGTGGTCTTGTAGCTCGAAAAGGCAAGGGTGAAACCCAGCTTCCTGTGTCGTCTCTCACAAATTCGTCGTCCATCTGTTTCATGAACAGTTTATCGTCGTGAGACATCCCTGGTTTATCATCGTCAGGTGTCCTGACAAACACATCTTGTCCTTTGCTGTTGTCCTTCGGGAATTGTTCCCGTATCTCAAAGTTGTTTTCGCACGGTTTCAAAACCGTAGGGCGACCGGAAGTCGATACATATTTCCTGTTTACATTGATGTCGGTGGGTGCATGTTGCTTGTCTAAGCATGTTTCACCCACTACGACCCAGCCAAGTTTGAGTCGTTGGGCGTAAAGAGCTTTGAAGGGTCCAAGCTTTTGATCGTGCACGTGATGAGCTTCCGGTAGATCCCGACCAATGAGAAGCATGATACTGCAACTATCATCCAAAGGTGAGAAGTGCTTCGCTATTTCTCCTAAGTGGGGGTGTTTGTTCGCAATATCCGGTGTCGGAATCTCGTTCCTGTTGTCGGGTATGTTGTCGCATTCTATTAGGACTGGTAAAACTAACGGGTCGCTGCCATGGATTGTAGTTACAATAAAGTCCTTCCCTCGTCTTCCAGAAGTCGTGATCTTTCCAGAGCAGGTGGAAAGCGTATATGTCTCGGGAACGTCCCGTACATTGAAATACTGAAAGAATTCTGGAGAGGCTAAGGACCTGTTGCTCTGATCGTCGATTATGGCGTACATTTTCTTCGTGTATCCCGGGTGGTCCTTGTGAAACACGATAACTGGAAGTATTTTTGCACAAGATTTTCCACCATATTCTTTACATATTTCGGTGCAGGATGAGTTGACCGTGTTAACGATAGTTGTGCTCCCTGACTCCCCGCCGTTGTTTTGTGCGGGCTTAGTCACTGATTGAGAAGCAGGTTTGTTGCCCTTGTTAACGTGTAGAGCCGTGGTATGCTGTTTACTCCCACACTCCTTGCATGCAACACTGACGGGACAATCCCGGCTTACATGCTTATTCGAGTCGCAGCACTTAAAACAAACTTTGTTGTATTTCAGCAGAGTTCTGTGGTTTAGAACGGAATCCACGGCAGTCATTCAATGAATGCTTGGAGCCATGCAAGATGCATTTTTCAAGCCTGTCTGACAAATGATTGACGTTTGACGCATCAGTTTTGTGAACACCAATTTTAGCTTGGGGCTTAGATGCAGACCTTGTCGAATTCCTTTTTTGAGATGAAATAACGGGTAGCCGGGTTCGTTCAGGGTAGAAATCAAAACAAACTCCAAAGGTTTAACTTTATTTAGTACAAAGAATATGTAGAACCATATATATAAAAATATCTCTGAAAAAAATACAAAATCAACAATTAAGTCAAATGAAGACTATTTAGTTCATGAAAACTAAATATAAAGATTCCAATATATTTATCCATGAAATTACAGTAACTTGTACTTAAAGTACTTATCAAAATGTCTATGAATCATATATAAAAAACACGCTCAATTACTTATACAAAAATACTAAACTACTATAACAATAATAGTTTCAAAACTCTCATTCAATAATTGATAAAAATTGTAATAAAATATAGCATACCATCAGTGTGACAAGACTACATCATGAAAATATACAATGGAGCTCAGTGGAGACTCTGATGGTGAATCTACAAATGAAAACTATGTTTTACAAAAAATGCAAAACTGGATTTCCATAATAAAAACCACGATGAATCAAATTATCAGAAATAACTTTATCTTTATCCATCATGAAAAATGAAAGATCTCAAAAACTTCTAACACAATAACTACTTACAATTAAAGGAAAAATAAAGATCCAAAAATAAATGGTAAATCCAGTATGTTAACAGTTGAACATTAACTTTGTGTCTGACATAGAACTCAAAAATACTAATCATTTTATACTCTTGTACAAAAACCAGTTTTACAAAAATAGTTCAAAAGACTCTTCTAGAAGAAACCCATATTTGGAGATGTAAGACAAAAATCCAATCATATGCAAATGAAAAGGAAAGAATGACCAAATAGGGAACATGGGGTGATATGCACAATACCACTGGACTGACACATGAAATCTACTCACGTGTGCAACAAAGCATATCTGTTGAGGAAAAATATAATTAGTTCTAAACATGAAAATCAATATAAAACATATCAAATACGGTCATATATACTCTGAAATATAAGTATAATAAATATCAGAATATCAAGCTGAAAAATAAAATATATAGACAAAATGCGTATCCACTGCAATACACATAAACCTGTAATAGACATTTATATCATGAGCAAAGAGCGATAACTCCAACTCACCTATGTGACTATACAGACTGTATACTCACAAGCTATAAAGAAGCTACAATAAATCTAGAAATATGAAAAATATCAAACAAGACAAAATATATAAACATCTTGAAATAATAAAACACAAAGATAAAAATCTATGCCGGCCACACAGTTCCCCCTGTTGGGAAATGGCGTCCCCGACATTTATTTATTAATAACAACATGTAAAATTGCATCACAAATCTTCTCATTCATAGCACTAAAAGAATTTTCATTTGTCAATGACATGAGAAATAGTACTTTCCTCTCCCAAGAATCTGGTTGTACAGTTTGTGATAACACATACTCATTTGAATTCATCCATTGTGGTTTTTTAGAGGGACGTGAAGACCGACGTGGAACTACTGGTGGTACATTTGTTCCTTCAGAAGCATTACCTTCAGAATTATCCTGAACTAGTGGGATATACACAGTTCCATCATCCTGATTTATATCCGGACCAGTAACTGACACATTCCCATCCAAGTCGAGACTGTGAGCGTCCTCACTGTGAACAGTTTCCTGGTACTCCACAGCAGAGCCAAGATCGTCATCTGGTTGCTGGGGAGGTAAATACGGTTCCTGACCAAAACCAGAAGTAATACCAACTGATCGACGTGCAGGAACATACTCATCGTCATCGATGTCATCTACGTTTGAGTTGTCAACTTGGTCTTCAGTAATTTTCACGGTGTTTCGTTTGCGTGGAGCAGGCTTTGGTTTTTCCACAGGAGCACCAACATCTGCTTCATGCAACGTCCCAATCGGAAGAAGTAGATTTCTGTGTAAGACTCGTTTTTTACCTGGCTTGTTCTCAGTTTTAACCTCATACACAGGTATTCCCTCGTTAGGTTGCCTGGTAACTACATACACATCTTCACTCCACTTATCTGTAAGTTTGTGTCTACCATCAAAAGCTACTAATTTAACTAAAACATGATCACCTGGTTGAATGTTAGCTCCCCTTACCCTTTTATCATAATTTTGCTTCTGTTTTTCCTGAGACTTTTGAATAGATACTTGTGCTTTTTCGTATGCTGATTTCAATCTTTCCCTTAAATCCTTAGCATATTTTGAAACGGACTTGTTTTCGGTTTCTCTATTCAAGCCAAAAGTAATATCAATTGGTAAACGAGGTTCTCTTCCAAACATGAGATAGAATGGTGACTGGTCAGTTGAATCATGACGGGTGCTATTGTAAGCATGAACTAAAGCAGTAATATGAGATGTCCAAGAAGCTTTCTTTTCAGTTTCCAAAGTTCCTAACATATCAATCAAGGTTCGGTTAAAACGTTCGCACATTCCGTTACCCATCGGGTGATACGGTGTGGTTCTGGATTTTGAAATGTTTGTTATAGCCAATACTTCCTTTACAAGTTTAGATTCAAAGTTTGCTCCCATGTCTGAATGTATGCGTTTTGGTAATCCATAATGTTTAACAAAGTGGTTGAGAAAAGCTTCTGCTGTAGTTTTAGCAGTCATGTTTCTTGTAGGTATAGCTTGCGCATAGCGCGTGAAATGATCGGTAATTACTAAAACATACTGTGTTCCGTTTTTCGCCATGTCCAAAGTAAGAAAATCTAAACATACCAGTTCAAGTGGTTCCGATGTCTGTATATTTACAAGTGGTGCTTTGTGAGTGACTGTAGTTTTGAATCGGACACATCTTCCACATTTCTTGATCCAATCATCAACGTCAGATGGCATGCACGGCCAGTAAAACCTATCTCTGAGTAAAGACACAGTCCTGTCTCTTCCGGGATGCCCTACATCATCGTGAAGTCCAGTAAGAACTTGAGAAATAAATTTAGATGGTATAACTAATTGTAAACGTTTCTCTTCATTGATCACTACCTCTCTGTATAAAACACCTCTTTGAATTTTTAATTTGTCAAATGAACGATGCATAGCTATGTGTTTTGAACTATCTGGTAAAGTGTCTAACTTGGGTTTTGTACGACTCATGACAGCATCAATCCAAAATTTAAGGAAAGAATCATCTCTTTGTGCCTTTCTAATTTCAGATTGGGAATACTGAAACATATCCTGTCCTACAATATCCTCATCGGTCACAATAGACTCCGACATTGACAGTGTTTCAACATATGGTTGTACATTTATACCTTTACACATAGCCTGAATACTATCACTATCTATCGTTGTTTCACCTTCACTATTTAAACCAGGGTATCTAGATAAACTATCAGCATCACAATTTTTCCTACCCGGTCTATAAGAAATATCAAAGTCAAAATTGGCTAAAGCAGCTAACCATCTATGTCCACAAGCATCAAGTTTAGCACTGGTAAGCACATATGTTAACGGATTGTTATCAGTTATAACAGAAAATTTTCCTGAGTGCAAATAGTCAGAAAATTTGTCGCACACTGCCCATTTTAATCCTAAAAATTCAAGTTTATGTGCAGGATAATGCTGTTCAGCCTTGCTTAAACCTCTACTTGCATACGAAATAACACGGTCTAATCCATTTTGTTTCTGATAAAGCACAGCACCTAATCCCTTTTGACTAGCATCAATGTGAATTTCAAATTTGTCATTGTAATTCGGGTAAGCAAGAATAGGTGGTGAAGTTAACATTTCCTTTAAAGTTTCGAATGCTTGATTTTGTTCGGGTCGTAGGTAAACCCTGGGTTGTTTCTGATCCTACTAATCTCCCGTATGAATGCGGAAAATTCCGTAAAGGGAGGAAATGAGGTTGAGTGTTGCTCATTGTACCTTACTGCTCTTGCTGTCCATTTTTCTTGTAGACCAAATGGCAGTTTAGACACTATAGGTCTTATTCCCGAGGAGGAATCGAAATAGGCCAATAGATTCTTGAGCTGTGGCTTCTCCTTTATGTACTCGATCTCTGACAAGATGTCTGACAACTCGTAGAGACGTTTGTTGTCTTTGTTTGTGAGCTTCGGGAAATCTGTTAACTTCGTTTTAAGGGAAGCTTCGATCATTTCCGGACAGCCATATCGTTCATCAAGTCTTTGCCAAAGACGTTGTAGACCTCTGGTTGGGTTGTCGGCATTGGATGCTCAAATACTAACCGCGTGCTTCGACGATTCGGTTCCTAACCATTTGACCAATAGGTCCAGCTTCTCCGAATCCGAGACGTCCAGTTCCCTTATCACACTTTCGAAGTTTGACTTCCAAATATGGTACGACTCAGCCCTATCATTGAAGGTACTGAGTCGGGAGAATATCAGGTCCTTTCTCAATAAAAATTTTGTGATGGCAGGCGTCGGCTGTGAACCCGTATCCTGATAACTGGATGTGGGTTTTCTTACATCTACGGGGCTTGATGCACTGTGCATGGGATAGTCTTGATAAGGAGTAAAAACAGGTGCATTAGTGTTCAGCCCAGATAAACCGGAAGTCTGTGTCTGGGCGACTGGAATATGTCTACAATCGTACATCGGCGTAGATGTTGCAGATGGAAGTCCAAAATCTCCAACCCGTGAATGGTATGAAGGTCGAGTATTGAATGCGACAGCTGTGGTCATATCTATCTCGTTTATAGGAGCATTTCCGGAAAGACCTAATCCCGAGTGTGAGGGACGAGAGAAACGAGTTATGTCTTTCGGTATAGCAGAAGGCACGTGGTAATCCACGTTTTGCATCCGATATCCCTGTTGGCTGTGAACAATGTGCTGCTGGACATAGTCCTGGACCCGTTTAAGCGGGTCGTCGGTCGGAACCGGAAGTGGATCGTCCAAATCTTGTTCCATGTCGTCCTCCTGTTCTAGGATCCGGGCTTCGGCTTCTAGCTCGGCAGCCTGTCTCTGTGTATCTAGAAGAGTAATTTCCGCTTTGATTTCGGCCTTTCTACGGTTAACTTCCGCTTCTCGCCTAGCGGCCTCTTGTTCCATTTCGGCTTCTAGCTTAGCCATAAGCGCCTGTTTCTCGGCAAAGGCGATTGCTGCTTTTGCCGCCTCGGCTTTGGCACGTGTTCTCTTGGCCAAACTGGATGTATTTGATTTACAAGAACTGGTCTCGCTATTTGATTTTGACTTTGTTGTTTTAACAGACCTTGCCATGCTGGTCTGTCTTAGTACCTCGTGCAGGTTGGCTATAGCGGAGTCGTACATTCGCTGGCGAACGTCGATGACTGGATTTATGACATCTAAGTCTTGATTTGCCAAATTTGTTCTTTGGCCCTTCACAAACACGAGGTATTCCTCGCATAGCCGGTTGTACCTTGTGTAGGCTTTAACAACTTTTTGTTCAAGTTCCAGGCATTTTCTTGCCTCTGACGGGGGGTTGTCGGTCTCCTGTAAGATTGCGTGACACATGGACCAAAGAAGTTCAATGTCTTGCGAGAGATTGTCTCTCCTCTGGATGTACTGCTCTTCTCCTTTTTCCGTCAATGTCCGTGTTCTGGACGTGGCTGACATCTGATCGTCCTCTGGATTCATTATGTGGCGATGCTGTGTTGACCCCGCGAGTCGTACAACGGTCCCCGAAGAAGTAACCAACAAGGTATAGTCAATTTACTATTCTGCCCGTGTGGCAGATAGCTAACCAAAATATATGTACGGGGCAAATATACGACAAATCCGGGGAAAGATCGTTTATTAAACCACGTAATATACAAGTGAGTGAGTGAGTAACAGTGAGTAAGGATGAAGTGAAGATGAAGTGAAGATGAAGATGAAGATGAAGATGAAGGTAAATTGACTGTACGTCGGCAAGGTTTAACTCCTAAAATAGAGATGATCCAAAAACGTGTCGGACAAGTATTTCATCACACGGAAGAGAAAGAATTCAAAGGAAGCTAAAACCTGTGAGACTGTCCGGAGGAGTTGCAAAGAAACTGGGATGCTGAACCGATCCAAACAATAAGTAGATGTGGTTAAATCTTACACGATAATTAATAATCCAAGAAGGAATAAAAAATTGTAATGTAATTACAGTACATGTAGCATGTGACGTTCCCCTTGCGCAGTCATGTTCATATATCTTTCAACATGTTCAACGGAAATTTCAGGAATACTATCCAAAAAAAAATTGTGAAACTTTTCATTGCAATAAAACAATTTTAAAAGTAGGTAAATAACTCATGTTCCACGCAGAGCACTCTTTACTTATCATATTTGGGATAGTCTGAATCCAGGTGATGCTGGAGTGTTGACACACCTAAATGAAAATTCACAATAGGAACATTAAAATCAACCCTTAATCTTAAATTTCGGTACCTAGCTGTCTCTGTCATGCCCATCGAGTCCTTTTTTTTGTAATAAGCTCTTATAAATAAAAAAACTCCTCATACAATTATAGATGAACAAGTCAGCAAAAAGGGAAGCACATTTGGTACCAGTTAGAATGCGCCTGTCAGTGGACAAAAAGGTCCTGCAAACACGACAAAAATGTTATCAATAGAAAGTCAAGCATTCAGATGATTTAAGTATTACCAAACGTTTTGTATGAATCAGAGTTGTACTTCACGAAAGATGATTTGTCCTAACCTAGCAACAGATATTTGTATCCAAGTTTTCCATTCATTATAGGGAAGCAAAGTCTAATAAATTCTTTTATTTTTTTCAGCTTATTACGAGAAATACTGGGTATAAAGTGTTGACGTGACTGCATGTTCTCTAACAGATCTTAAGAAATTTTCAGTATCCAGATCTGATTCACGTCACCTAAAGAGTAGCTTTTTGTTTCACAATATCTTTAAAGCCCAATTTTAGATTCTGAAAAATAGATGTTAAACGGTAAAAGACACTTGACTTGTTCATCTGTTCAGTGGAATGAATACATTCAAAATTAAGTTGGTTTTAAAAACAACAATTCTTCATTGACGTCTAGAAGGAATATTTGTAAAGGATGACATATTTGACTTCATTCTTGCAAAGTCAACGTCCATTACTTTAAAGAGAATATTTTTAAGAATAGATTATCTTGGTCATGATTTTCGCCTAAGCAATATACAATGATAAATGTTTCAAGAAGCACACAAACAAGACGAGGTTCAGATCCAATAAAAACATGTACAATGAACAGTTAAAAGATGATTGTAGCAGCTAAACCTCATTTTCAGTCAGGTGATCTAAAATGTGAATGACAATATTAATATACAAATCTGGGGAATAAAAATAAAAAAGTTCAAAATTTCCTTGCAAAATTTAAAGAAAATCAGCATTTATTACAAAACAATATAACATTCCAACAATTTATGATCTTGGACTTTTATTGCTTTAGAATGTTGATTCCGTTGTATGTTCTCAACAAAAATGGATATTCATCTCTTGACCTCATTATGTAATTTCAAGGCAAAACTTGGTACCCTTAGCTGAAGATTAATACAACAATGAGACAACTGACAATCAAACTATCCCAAATGAATTGCAATTAGTTTTATAACAAACATTAACCTCGATATTTTGGATTTTGTGTTATGTGTTTGTTTTGTTGTTGCCCACTCTTCTTAATAAGCATGATTTAGTCTGTCCCTGACTTATCGTTTTATGATCACACCAAGGCATCTTCGATCCTTTTTTGTGCTTCTACTACTTCACTCTAAAAGCTCACAGCTAATATTTGACAAAACTGCTAAGCATTAAAGCAGACAACAAATGTTGTACTTACTAGACCCTGCACTTCCTGCTTATCAAGCTCTACAGATTTAGCAGAAACTAGAAACAGAAATACAGTTTGACCATTGATCACTCCCAGTTTCTCTAGCGTGTCTTTATCTCTTGCTATCTTGTTACCCACAATCCATTTCTGTACCTCCATTGGAAATTTATATTTATAAAACATCTAATAATCAGAAAAGAGTTATAAAAATTATTATTTCCTTCATAAATTCAAGTATTTTTATTGATGCTATATTACACAATTTTGTCTGTAAAATAAATCTAGTTTATTATTTTTTTTAATTTTAGTATTGGAGTATAATGATGCTTTGTCAGCTATATCAGGAAGAACAGGAAGCTGTAGTATATTATTTTTTTTACACATTTTTAAAAATAATTATCTACATGTATACTCATTCAAGACTTGACATACGTAGAATATAAATGATGATGGAAAGATTGAGGGGATTTGAGTCATCGTTCTGAACATTTTACCAGTGTTCCCAAAATATTCAACAGATAAATATCATTTAACCTTATAATAACAAAACGGAAAAGATTGTAAACAAATATCGAGATGTTTATGCTCTATGCTGCTACAGTAATTGTTTGTGGTTTATTTAGACATGTGTGTTGGTTACATATGGTAAGGAAGATAGTAACAAAATAACAAACACCAAGAAAACTCTAAAAAGACAATCCACAAAGTCCAAGAAACCGGTAAACTTTAGAAACAACAACCAAAACTATAGCAACTACACCAATTGTTCGGACTTTGTACATGCATTTCACAAGAAATGGTGGGTTACACCAGGTTTTATGGCATGCCAAACCTCATGCTTTGCTTTTATATATCGAAACTTACCTTTGCCTTTAGTTGTTCAACAGTATCAGCAAGTTGTACACTTAGTAACAAACTCCAACCAACACTCTCGTTATCGTCAATACATACTTTTATTCTACAAAATAGTATTATTATACGTAATATTAAAAACAGTTTAATCCTTAACTCATTATATTTGCTGCACAATAAAAAATATAATAAATGTTTGCTACTATATAAACAAAAACATTTGTAATCAATATATGCACAAAAGTTTAACCCCAAAAAAGTTAGAAATGTGTGTTTTTTTCCATTTTAAAATGTACATGTATTTCTTGTTAATGGATAAATACAATAACCACACATTGTCAGAAAATATAAGTTTATTTGTACTCATCATGAAACAAGCGAGATATGATTTCGAGAGCTTCACAATTGTAACTGTTTCCAAAGTTCGTACAAACATAATTTGTATTATTGGACAGTGTAAAATAACGTGCATTGTCTTGATTTGATCTGCAATTCTAAATGAATACGTTAGCAAGATCATTATGAATGACAAAAAGTTTGATAATCTTTATCGTCTGAAAATATTGTTCTGCTACCATAGTCATGCTTATTACATATTTATTGATCTATTATAATTAATTTGGCTTTACTTCCTACCGGATGTCTTCGACATCTGGCTCTTCTTCATTAACAGTTATTGCCACTTTCACATGACCGGCTGCCAATATGTCAACAAATTGTCTGGCATTTTCTCTGTCACCATCATTTATAGCTATCTGTAACAGTTCAACATACTGTCTTAAGTGGAGTTGTTCTTGTCGCGCCTTCATTGTCTCATTAAAATCCCGATCACAATTAGAGACACTGAGATGATCGTCACTGTGACTTTCCTGGACAGTATGTTTGACGTCAATGTCTGTGATGTTCACACTCTTAATAAAGTCACGAGAATAAACCAATGTCCTGTCTTTATTGCCGTCAATATCGTTAATATTTACGCTGTATAAAAATTCGCATTCATGTGAATTTCTGTTTTGATCTTTGTCGATTTCAGTCATTCTAACACTAGGAATAATTTCCCAACTATTGATAGAACCCTCTTCATTATTTGATGCGTGCCCGCTTTTATTTGACTTTTTTGTTTTATTTTGTATAGTTTCGTCACCGTCAATATTAGATGACGTTTTTTTCACTGTCCATGCTGGATCATCACAAGTGCGCAGAAAAACAAGTCCCGAATTAGGTTTCTGCAAAGAACCAAGTATTTCTGTTTCAAACTCATTTTTCTGTAGTGTACTCTCGGATAGTGATCTATTCCTCTGTAGCTTTGGTACCTTTAGGGCTTCTTCTAATCCAATAACTCTACAGGAGTCCGATACTCTAAAGGGCTTAGAAAGGACAGTAGGAGGAATATTATCACACTCTGAAAGATTTGTTACAGAGTTGACTGAGTTATCTGAAGATAAAGAAGATATACTTCCGTTATCTGTTTTCCTTTTTACCATGGTTATTTCCTTTATCAACTCCGGTTCTTCTTTCTGTCTGTAGCCAATTAGATAATATTCTGAAAAGTACATTTAGACAAAGAGGGCTATAATTATCGTTAAAGGTGTAAATTGTGCCAAAGTCAATGGTAATAAAATAACAACCATGCCATGAGTTAAAATAATGAAGTGGTATAGTGGGTGATCCAACATAAATATTCTGCTATGTAACCAATAGTGATCCATATTATCAACTATCTACTGATCAAGATTGCTATTAACTGTGCTATAAATCTATGAAACGCTATTAACTGTGCTGAATGTATGATAATACAGTTTTCGTAGACTTGGAAACTGTTTTTGCTCCATCATAAACCCATGTATATAATGACTTGAAAAAGCAGAAAAGCGTATATATTTACGATTGCTACGAAATAAGATGTTTAAAAGAGTAATAAAGTAAACACTTTTGGACTGCGGATTGGAAAAAAAAGTGAAATGTAAATGGATTTTTACCGATAAAAAAACCTTCTTACTTTTATTGACAACTGATTTGCAGTCTCTACATGATTTTAACACTTTGACTACTTCCCTTAGTTTCTGATAAAACTTGTCAAACTCCGGTCCTTTACTGAACTGAAGAACAAATGATCTCTTTTTTCCATTGTCATCTAAGTGAAACTCCTGCAAGACTTTTAAATCCTTGTACTTCAGTGTCTTTTGAACTATACGGTTCAAATTGAGAGTAACAATTGGAATCTAAAATAGAGTACACACAATATAATTTTTAAGAATTTAAAAAATGAAATACATCAACTGCATTGTTTTATAAAGGCTATGTTGAACAGCTGTTGTCTACAAAAGGAGATGAAATTTAATTTCAGTTAAAGTAACAGCTAGAGTCAAGATCCAGTATAAGTAATAATATTAAAATTACAGGTATTAACTAGAGCCTGAAAAAGTACATTAATTATAATGCAAGTTTAATGGTTACAGCTTGAGTTCAAACTGATTTTAAATGTTCATGTTGAGTGCAACAGCGGGGGTTTGAAATGATTTAAAATTCAATGCCAAGGCTTAAAGCTTGATTTTCATTAATCTAAACATTATTTATCTAGCTCACTCAGCTAAAATTAATTGCTGAAATAAGGTATTCATCAAATTTTCTACAAAGAAAATACACATTGTTTCATATAAGCCTAGATTTTAGGTTAAAAAGATGTTTTTAAGAAGAGGGAACATCTTATAACATTGGTTAATTTATGGGTCATAACATTTTGTTTAAAAAAAAATTAACAAAATATTAGATCTCATGTATATGTTTCGAAGAAAATGTTATCTTACCATTGGTTAGGTAAAGAGAGCCATAAATCAATATAACGACATGTCATAGGAGTGGTCGCAATTCAACTAGGATTCGAAACACATGATTAAAACTCGTGATAAAATGTGTTTCTACATAAATTAATTTTAAATGTAAGCATTAAAATTTTAATTTTAATTAAATGTACACTTACTGGTGAGCATTACAGAACAAATACATAAATTTTGTTGAGGACCAAATACACAATAATTCAGGTATCAAATCAATTAAATCTATTATGTTTCAATAGAAAAATTATCCAAGAGTAATTTTTTATAACTTCTGTAAATAAACTAATGAATAATAATATGATTTTAGAGTTAAAATGAAACTGAGTTGTCATTTATAGGCTTCTTCGCTTGTTTATCCATTTTAAAAGAGAAAGTGCCAAGTGTTGGTGTTTATCCATTTATATATTTTGGCTACGCGTTTGTCTTTCAATATTGATAAGCTTTTTAATTTTATCATGGCATCTTCTTTTTATACTGTGATGTGACTACTGCAGTCTTGAAGAAAATAAAATATTAATTGAGAGTAAGGCACTTTATAATTTTTACTACATGTGTTCAGTGACCAAAATGTATTTTATTTTAACTGATGTTGATTGTTACATGATTATATCAATTAGACATTGTAGAAAAAAGAAACTATCGATATTATCTTCTTATATTTTACAAGGGCGCTGCAGCCCAACTTGATTGCCAACACTGTGTTTGTGAGTTCCAAACTGACTAAGGGCATTGACGTCAAATTTTCAGATTTAACTGAATAATCTGGCTTCCTAATCCAATAAAAATGGCGTCATTGTATAAGTTATATATTAATTTTTAACTTTTCCATTTAACATTAATAGAAGTTGAAATATACAGGTTAACCAAATATTTCAAATGCTTATCATAAAAACGAACGTTTTGGCGTATCTTTTTTAATTTACATATTTTGTACCTGTGTCAAGTTTTTTCGTTCAAAAAGCAAAACTTTGAGACTGCTTAGATAGAATGAAACTAATACTTGGTTCGTAACTCTTATGAGATTACAAGATACCAAATATTTTATCTAGATATCAATACACTAAGTAGGACAAATAACTATTTGAAAGCAAATCTTTTAGACCGCTTAAACAGAATAAAACTAAAACTTGGTTTGTTGCAACTTCATAAGATGTTCTTATATGCCAAATATTTTACTTATTCAATCTGGAATATAGACATTTTTAATGACTAAAGATCACAATTTTTGCAGAAATCACTCAACCGGAAAGACACTGAAACTCAGTCTGCAACAACAACAATATGAAATCATATATAACACATATGGTTTGAATTAATACAAACATGCTGGAAAAGGAGAGCCTTACTGGACAGACAGCTGAGCGTTATGCAAACCTATAGAATCCTTCCTTCGTTTTGCCATTAGTGCACTTATAATGAGACCATGTTTTTTGAAAGGCAGAGTTTTTTTATTAAAGCATTGACGGATGAGGATAACAACAATGGAAATCAAGTAATGACAGTAGCTAACCTGAACTGTTGGTTATGAAAGGCTACAATAGACAAAAGAAGCGTCATTAAAATAGAAGTCTAAGAAATTGACCAATGATGAAAAGTACCTGATTTTCACATTCTGCAAAATTTACCACATCTTCATTCGAACTATATTCCAATAATAAAGTACTGCAAGAACCAAGTGAAAATAACTTCTGCTCGGCTGTTTTGAATCTAAAAAAATCAGTTATCTTCCTTTCGATATTTGGCAATGGCACCAATACGACACATTCACTACAAGACGCTATCTTGGGCAACTCATGATAAAAAAACACAACTGATGATTTATGTCTGCTTCCAGGAATCAGCATTTTGCTCTTGTTGTTCATTATCTTTTTTATTATTCAGCTCTATTTCATAAAATCTCAGAATTCTATATCCATACACAAACAGTTGTCGATATGTTAATATAAGTAACACACTAGATGTTAGTTCATTATTTTAAGGGGATTCACATCATTTTTAATCACGTGTTATCCTTCCTGTTTCTTCTATTTTTGTCATTTCAACTTACGATTGAGGAAACAAATAAAAACAAAACTTACTAAAAAATGTGAGAATTAGTTTAATTATCAGTAAAACAGTAATACTCAGTAGCGTTTATTCCCTATTCAGAAAAATTAAATAATCTTTATTTTCTCTTTATTTGTCAACGCTACAAGTATTTATGTGTATATGTCTTTTTGTCTACAAGACGTAGACGCCAATTAAAATTTGTGTATTGTGTTGGTCTTTTTTGTAAATAACATTCAAGACAAACTATTTATACTGCATATAATTTGAATTTGGAAATTATGACTGCTGTCTGAATAACAAAAACTGGATTTGTTTCGTAGATTTATTCACGTGAACGTGGAAAGCATTTTTGTAGCTAACATGTTTTGCATGTAATTTAAACAGAAATGTCTCTCCTGCATTCAGCATAAGTAACGAAAAAAATTACGTCATAAGCATTGCGTAAATAGCATTAAATTACAGAAAAACGGACATAATCCAAAAACTTTAACCTAGTCAATGGACCATGAAATTGAGGTCATTGTCAGTTTAAAGCTACGAGACCGTCATGTACTAATCATTAGCAACCAATATACCAAATACTGTCATCCTACCATGCATGGTTACAAAGGAACTGCTCTAATCCAAAAACTGGACCGTGAAATTGAGGTCAGGGTCAGATGACACCTACCATAGAGTCATTTACTATTCATCAGCAACCTATATAACATAAATTGTCAACCTACCATGCATGGTTACAGAGGACTGCCTTAACTTAAAAAATTGAACGTAGCCGCTAAACTGTAAAACTGAGGTCAAGGTAAGGTGACAGGTGACTGACTGGCAAGTACACATCATAAGCTACCTGCAGTCGACCAAATTTGATGGACCTAGGCTTCCAAAGATATGAAGCACGATGTCCAAGTGTTTACCACCGGATTCCTATACATATGTCTTGCCTCCAGCGACTACCGTCGCAGGCGAAACAAAAACTGATAGCCACAATCTTTTATATTGATAATTATCTAATAAGATTATCAATACATACATGTTTAAATGTTTAAGTCATTATAAAACACAACTCCGCCTAGGTAACTCTTGTAGTTAAACTGGGGTTGAGGATTTTTTGCAAAGTTCATTGTGTTAAGATGGAGCTTGTTAATATATACATGTAACCTATATTTTGTACAAACAGAATACTGATAACTATACTGATAAATATTTGGATCTGAAAAATGTTTTGATAAAGTTACAAGTATCAGGAAAAGGATACGTTGGTATCAATTTTCCTTGATTGGAATTGTTTTTGTTTGAATATCAACAGGTTTACACGTAAGTTTTATAACAATAAATAGACGTACTTGAAATCATGCACGATGATATTTATTATTGATAAAACACGCGCGTTCAAACATGGTTTTGATATTGAGGCAATATAGTTATCGCCTAAATTTTCGGGTTTGAAATTTCGAAAAATACAAAAAGTTTTCTATTTGCAAGTTGTAGATCGCCTTAGCCAGTTTTTTTTTATTTTGATGGTTAAATGCCCTGCAACATCTTATTCATTTGAATTTTAAATATTTTGGGGATTTCAGCGTCACTGATGAGACTTGACTGGACGAAACACGCAATTTGGAGTAGTAAATTTTATAACCTTGGTATCTTTGATGACATTTTATTTGAACATTTTGTAATCAAAATGTTGATAGTGGTTTTGAGAGTTGTGTCCATTATGTAATAAGTTTCCTTATGCTGTTAAATTCATACATATATTAATAAAATATCAACCCTGCCGGGTACCTTATTTCAAATAGTGGAATAAATATTTGTTAATTGACTTGCTGCTATACATGTCTCGTATATTTAATCATAAACGTGATATCGATATCAATTTGAATAGCAGGAAATGTATCCTCTTGAAATTTTACAGCGATAAGGCATGACCTGCTCATAAGTTTCCGAGAAAAGGATAGGTTGGTATCCAACGCTACTGAATGAAACTTGTATGCAATATTCATTGTTAGTTTTACAAGAAAGTTGTACAAGAGAAGAGAAAATATCAGTACAAGATACTTGCGGTCCAAAGAAATACCCAAGAACTTCCAAGAATACCTCATAAAAGTACAAAATGGACATTTTTTAAACACCAAAATATACTTTTAGGCTATTAAATTGGTTCAAAATGGTGCAATATGTATTTATTTACTGGGTCAGTTTGAATGTGTAGTGTGATCGATTTGGCACGCGCTGCAGAATCCTTTGATGCAGATATTAACCTGGTTAAGCGCATATGGGCGTGTGGCGCTTGTTTCAGCACCGATTTATTTCAATTTATACTTTATTGTTGTCATATTGTAAACAATAATACATGTTATTACGACGATATATGGCTTGGTTTTTTGTAAAACCAACACAACACCAAGGATTAAATATTCGCCAAAAATTTAATCAAATTCAAAAAGGTGGTAAATACGCTGGCACTTAAACACAATTCTATTTAAACAATTCATTCTCGTTCTTTATAGACTATTTAACGTATTTTATTCAACCTAACGTAGCTTGGCTACCTTTGGGTCTTCCAAAGACTTTAGACCTTTTTAAACAAAGAAAATTTAGACATTTAATTTATTTTTATTAGTGTATAAAATTAAAGCATATAACTAAATAAAAAATGACTTTTTTCTAAGTAAAGTCCTAGTCCCATTATACAAAGAATGCTATCAACAATACACAGTACCGTAAATTAGTAAAATAGTAATGATTTACGAGCATTAGTCTGTATATACAACA
This sequence comes from Limnoperna fortunei, assembly GCA_944474755.1. Taxonomy (NCBI): domain Eukaryota; kingdom Metazoa; phylum Mollusca; class Bivalvia; order Mytilida; family Modiolidae; genus Limnoperna; species Limnoperna fortunei. The sequence goes on along the minus strand of OX104112.1, from coordinate 90,928,929 downwards.
TTACCCAATTTGTTACGGCGAATATTTTTAACACTAGGAATATAATTAGGTGAAAAGAACTTAGTCTTCACGGCTGATTAATCACATTATTGGTGTCACACTGAAAGCGGCATACAACCTCAAAAAAAAAACAAAAAAGAAGAATATATTATATACATTTATAAATCTAAATATATGTGTTAAAGCAATGAAGTAGTAAAATGATTTCGGTACATCTACATGTCTAGAGCAACAAAGACAGCTACAAATTTTCCTTTTTCTGCCAAACAATTAAAGATTGGAACAAACTACCATCAAAAATTGCAAACATAAATTCCACTGACAGCTTCAAGGAAGCACTTACTCACCAAGTCCTCCTTGATACATACCCTCACCTTAAATAGTAATTACATGTTTTTATCTTATAGTAAATCTAAAAAAAAAAATGTAAAATTTAAATAAATAAATAATATAATAAAAAAAAAAAATTGTAAATACAAAAATCTATTTCAAAAAATGAAACGAAACTCTTTCAGCATGCGCCGTAACGTAATCCTCAACTAGTTGATGGTGTTTCTGTACTAGAGAAGAAGAAGGTTTTCTACATTAAAATAATATACAGGCTGTAGTTGCTCATAAAAAATATTTCCCATCTTGCAATATGTATTTTTTACACAAAACATTGTGCTCATGTCTATTTTGTATGAGGTATTCTTGGGTATTTTTTTAGTGTTCTTGGGTATTTCTTTGGACCCGATACTTATACAATTCATGCAGTAGACGATTTCATGATTGCTGAACCCACTACGAAATAAGATATTCATTGCCAAATACGGTGTATTTAGTTCCTGGTATAAATTGGACATATCTTGTGATTTTAAAACAATTGTCGCAATGAATTATTCTGTTCGGGTTTCTGATCTTTTATGAGTGTGAAAGTTGCTCCTAGTAAACAGATGTAAATAGCAGAAAGGGTTAGAATGGCAATAATTTGTTACTGACAATTCCAAACCAGCTCTGTATGGTCTCCTTTTTCTCCTTTATTATTGATCTGTTGTCCTGTTTTAAGAGATAAATTTATCATGGACAGTAATAAATTTTAAAACACTACAGGTATGCATTGGCCCATAAAAACACAAACACAGTTTGTCATGAAATTATTCTGCACTATCTAAATTCTATATGTATTGTACAAATATTAGATTTTAATAAAATATAAACCATAAACAACTTCAAACATAACCACTTTACAGAAATAAGCAAAGTCATTATTTCAACATGAAACATTTAATCAATAATCATAAAGGTCTCATTATGAAAAATACTTACATGTAAATACCGTCTTATCACAGATTGAAGTAAAAAAGTGAAGTGTTTACTTACAAAACTTGATTAATATAAAACAAGTCATGATATTGATTCAATATATTCCCTTTTCTAAACAAAGCTTTTAATAACAAAATGTTTGGTGCAAAAGTTTTAGGTTTTCTTAAAATAAAGAACAGCTTGTTCAATTTTAGTTCAAATGTACATCTATGATGTCATAACTAAACTGGATACACTGATAAATAGGAACTTGTCATCCAAAAAAATATTCACATGGGTAAGTTAGCATTTTATTCCTAATTATTACAATGTAATTAAATTACATTATTGCTAATTTTTTATTGCTTATATTTTTTATACTTGCTAGTTTAGCAATTTTGCTAGAAAAAAAAACCCTCAAAGACTTGTGCAAGTTTATAACTTGGATCAATAATCAAACCAGCAGCCTCAATATACATACCTTTATGGAAATCTCAGATAACATGACAGAGTGATTAAGCAAAGGTTGTGACAATTCTTTCCTTTAATTGTAACATTTTTCTAGAGGAAAGTTTATAGTAAGTCATTATGGTAGTGCTTATACAGTGAAGATATCAAGGTATTGCAAAGACATATCAAAACCAGTTGTTTAGTTGGATGTCATACCATTACCAGTAGACTTTGTTTAGTCAATTAAATTTTTTTTTAAGTTTGTCTTATATTTGCCACTTAAGTGGTATTACTTCATTTTAATGTCAAATTGGTTTGAGCTATTTATAGATCATGGAGTAAGGGATTAAAGGGATTTTTTGTCTATTTTCTTATATTTTAGTTGATATCATATTTGATAATATATTTACTTTTCTTATTCCGTTCAGTCAATAATAATGAAGAAAATATAAGGCATAAAATGATAAATATGGCATGGCAAAACAATTGTAAGTAATAATTCTACCCTGTACCACAGTTAACTTCTTGGACAATTACAAATGATGCCGTTACATGACATTTTAAATGTGTATGTTTTATAACAGATGCTAACTTTTTTCTAAGATTTAATTACAGTCCTTTAATTTTAGAACAAAGACCATCTAATGACCTTCAATGTCAAATCATCTGATTACATCTTACCCAGTCATGTCAGTCCTAAAGATCAAAATAAAAAAAGTTTTGAATTGGAAATAATCACAGGCTAAATTAAGAGCAATAACTCCACAAAAGTCCACGTGAGTTCAGACTTAATTTTATGTATTTTTATTTACATAAAATTGGCTGCCTAGGACACATATTATTGACATATATTAATAAAAATACAAATAAGCTGTTTGACAAAAAAAGAATGTCAAAATACATGTACCTGTATTATATGATCAAATTTCATATCAAGTATAGGACCAACCATTGTCATATCTGCAGAGCTTGTGATTTCAGGACAGAATGTACTATCGTCCCTTAGAAGACAGATACATAAATTTTAAACAAAAAAGAGCATTTATGAAGAAAAAAATTAAAATTTTGAAGCAGTTTAAATGTTTTTAGCCTGACAATGAATACATTTTTAAATTCCAGTCCGCCATATTAGAAAATATATTTTTTTGCAAACCATGAAAAAAATGCACAAATTGCATGAGCTAAATTTATATGAGGTAACCATATTTTTAATAAAGGAGATCACAGTTATAGTTCTGACTAGTCCTGCATAGTATTTTAAGTAAAGGCACACTGTACCAAGTTTCCTTAAAAATATACAATGTCTCTGCACTGCATAATTAACCTGTACAAAAACAGGAATTAATACTTGTATATATTTGTACTAAATAATATGACCACATTATATTGCAGTTGCTATGCATATATTTAGTGTTCAGTAACCTTTTTTTCACTGTATCAGATCTTTAATGACAATTATTGCAATCAGGATGACATGGTTCCCCATTCACTCGACAATGACATCCACCAGAACTGTCTCCAGGACCCTACAAAAATCAATGATATGCAAAATATTGTCTTGAGTCTACAGTTAAAATTTGACTTCAAAATCTGCAAAAAAATGAAGCAGTTTCAGCTCCAGTTTTTTTAATAGTTTTGTTAGGACATGAAATTGTGGCCATTGATGTTAAGCTTACTAATAACATTGAAAGTAGACAGCAATCACTCATTTAGGCATACATGAAATATCTCATGTCTTGAGATAAAATCTCATTCAAGTATAGGTCCTCATGCTCTCACAGCGTGAAAAAATGATCACACTCGCAAATTAAAAATTGTAAAGTGACAAAATCCACAGTTTCTAGGCTGGATTGTTCGCAGCATGATAGATAAATCTGGAGATTATCAAAGTTACACTATTATTTTACTGATTGCGACTATGGTGTTACATATCAATATGATGAAGTTTATAAGGAAATATGGTTCAAATTAGTTAGGAAAATAAAAAAAATAAATACTGTTAGATTTGATGTTTATTTAAGGGGTAAATACATGATATAGGATATAAGGAAATAAATAAGTATTGTCATGTATATAAATTCTGTTTTAATAGTGTTTTGCTTGGCTATGACATCATAAATTGTTAAATTGAATGGAGATATAAACATTAAAAATTGTCATGACTGTTATCTTATTTTCATTTCACATGTGAATATATTCGGTATTTAAACCATTTTCTAAGTAAAATTTCATTATTTATTATTTAAATCAATACAAATTTTGATCTTACAGCAATTTCAAAAATATACTAACCAGTGGACCCCATCTGGGCCCCTTGGTCACCCAGCATATTTCGGTTTTGCATATTGAGCATTTTATCCAATCGCAGCCATCTTTTTTCTGTAATATTACTTTACACTGTGGACAATGCATTGCATCTCCTTTTTTCACCATGTCCTAAAATGCAAAAAAACACTGCTTCAATCAAAAATTTTAATTTAACTAATGTGGATTTATTTAATTTTGTGGGTTCCAAATTTTGTGACTTAAGAAAAAAGTTGCCATTTCAAGGATACTAATTTCATGGTTTTATAATATGTTTCTATCAGAACGAAAAATTGCCTAGATCCACAAACACGCAGAAGTAAGTATACCACAAATATTCACTTATCTATTGTTTCAGTACTAATATGACATGTGTAAACATGCATTCATCTAATGTATGACTTAAATGATTGAATGTTTGCTTTACATACAGAGAGCACTGTTTCAATTTTATTCTGCAACTACCGCTTCAACTATACAAATACGACCCTATGAATAAAGCAAAGCTTTATTTGTAAATAATGACGTCACTCCTGGTACCCTTGTCCTTACTTCTAATGATATTTAGTATTCTATTCTGGTTTACGGCATGTTGTCAAATACGATATTTGTTTGTGACGTCAGGCTATCACTCAAATACGCGCCGAAAATTTCAAGTAAAAAATCGACTAGAAGTTCACTTTTTTCATGTTTTCTATAAGTATATAAGTATTAAATGTATTTTCTGGTTGCAGAATAAAAACAATATTTATACATTGTCAGAAAATATAAAGTTTATTTGTACTCGCCGCAAAATAGGTGAGAAATGCTCGTCAGAGCCTCACATTTCTACCTGTTTCTAAGGCTCGTACAAATAAACTATATATTTTCTGACAATGTACTAATATTGTATATATATTCAGGACTTGAACAAGTTAAGTGTAATGTCGGACAGGTCCAAATTTAATATACAGAATAGATTTTTAAACGAAAAAAAAAATCATTACATTTGCAGTGAATGCTTTTGACAGATGAAGGTACAGTTAACTTAATTTGTACAGAAAACAAGTACTATCTTTAAAAAAAGATATTCGACGCATTTAACTCCTAGAGATGTATGTAAGGTAGAACAGAAACTGAACAAACAACAATAAGAAACCACTTTTTTAAACAATTATCAAACAAAAGACAGAGACAAGAAACATTAACGTTTTCTTTCTTTGATGTGTGTGTGGGAGGTAAATAATTAACGTGTTGCGAACTGTATCCAATCAAAATAAAGCTATAATATAAGAAGATTGCAACATTCATGGATTTGTTGAAAATGTTATTAAACAATATGGTATTTTCAAAAAGAGACTTTGCAATTAGAGCTCCATCTCCTGTCTGTGTGTGAATGACGACGGACGCAAAGAAAGAAGATAGGAATTAATGGCTTTAAAAATCATAGAGATAACAATAAACATATTTAAATATCCCCAATGAAAAGCTATTTCAGAAGTTGAAGACCACAATGGTAAATAAAAAAAATATACAAACCTTTATATATATATGCCGGAGTTGTAAGTTTTTTCTTGTGATGTATCGTATATATTAACTCGAAAACAAGTTAGTTAGTCAAAACAGCACATATTTTTTAAAATAAATTTCATAAGCAAATATGTACTTACATGCATCAAGTAATATTCATTCACATGTATTCATTATAGTTTGCTATTTTATTAATTGGACTATCTTTTAAAATGGAAACTTCTAAGTAAAATATATTTCAATTGTATTAACATCCACACAAAATGTCAATTCAATGCTAATGAAATGTGAATTGAAATCGGTAATGTGTATGCTATCCCAAAATGGGGGGGGGGGGGGGGGGAGATAAACCGTTTGGGTAATTGAAATAAATAAATAATTGCAACGAAACAATCAGTGAATTTTACTCTTAATTCATAGTAAACAAAATGTGTTATCTAACCACTGTGTCTCATACTTGTCATTTGGCGTTCTGACAATTACCAATGACCTACTTAACTTTGTGTAGGATCATTTGTATGACAATAATTTCACGACAGAGAGAGAATGCGTGTGTCAGGGGGTAAAATGAAGAAAATATGGTGTAAATACATCACCGGCGTGAGGATTGTTTACAGATAAGATGGTCAACAAAGCAAATATAATTCTACCCCAGACGAAATGCGCAAAAATTACACGACTTATGGTTTTATCAATTTTAATCAATTCTGAATGGCATTCTTTACGCTAAAAATACTTCTCTAAAGTTTACTTACGACTACCAATTGTTTAAAAACACCAGTCTGCTGGAATAATAGTTGGGAAATGCAAATAGGAATGCTTTTCAGAGTATACTATAGTAGATTGTTCGAACGCATAATTTTTTACTATTTTTGTCCAAGCAGAATGCAAGCTTGTCTTCAGTAACAGTACGTTACCATGGGTAAGCGTCTTTCAGTTCAAAGGTCACAATTCGAAAATATACCGACTGTGTCGGAAAAAGATATAGTTCAAGTCATTAGCAATGTTTTCACCAATTTATGTGTAAGCTATGTTGTGGCAAACTGTTAAGGGATGTATACAGAGATCCAATCACACAGCAGTGTAAGGAACAAACTGAATCATCTCAGGTATATTCCTACTTTTGTGAAAGTTAATTTACTGTAAATGAAATTTTTTTTTAAAGATTTAAGAGCACAGCTGTTTGTACAAAGCAGTGTTTCAATGTAACTTACAACATTATAATTTGCATGGCAAAGTTCAATTGGTTGTTTGAGTAAGGGCAAGATTCATTCATCAAAGATCCTTTGTTTTCAAAAGCGGTATTAACAAGATTATTTATTGTAACGTCCATTTGCTGTATCTCTTAATTCAATGGATTTAAGTTGTGTTTAATTAAATTATAAAGCATATTTGTTTTTAGGATATACTCCATACCCTGGTCTGGGGGCACTCACTGCTTCCTGGTTTATAAAGCATTATCTGACCTCTGGTCTGGGGGCACTCACTGCTTCCTGGTTTATAAAGCATTATCTGACCTCTGGTCTGGGGGCACTCACTGCTTCCTGGTTTATAAAGCATTATCTGACCTCTGGTCTGGGGCACTCACTGCTTCCTGGTTTATAAAGCATTATCTGACCTCTGGTCTGGGGGCACTCACTGCTTCCTGGTTTATAAAGCATTATCTGACCCATACCCTGGTCTGGGGGCACTCACTGCTTCCTGGTTTATAAAGCATTATCTGACCCATACCCTGGTCTGGGGGCACTCACTGCTTCCTGGTTTATAAAGCATTATCTGACCTCTGGTCTGGGGGCACTCACTGCTTCCTGGTTTATAAAGCATTATCTGACCCATACCCTGGTCTGGGGGCACTCACTGCTTCCTGGTTTATAAAGCATTATCTGACCTCTGGTCTGGGGGCACTCACTGCTTCCTGGTTTATAAAGCATTATCTGACCTCTGGTCTGGGGCACTCACTGCTTCCTGGTTTATAAAGCATTATCTGACCTCTGGTCTGGGGGCACTCACTGCTTCCTGGTTTATAAAGCATTATCTGACCCATACCCTGGTCTGGGGGCACTCACTGCTTCCTGGTTTATAAAGCATTATCTGACCCATACCCTGGTCTGGGGGCACTCACTGCTTCCTGGTTTATAAAGCATTATCTGACCTCTGGTCTGGGGGCACTCACTGCTTCCTGGTTTATAAAGCATTATCTGACCCATACCCTGGTCTGGGGGCACTCACTGCTTCCTGGTTTATAAAGCATTATCTGACCTCTGGTCTGGGGGCACTCACTGCTTCCTGGTTTATAAAGCATTATCTGACCTCTGGTCTGGGGGCACTCACTGCTTCCTGGTTTATAAAGCATTATCTGACCTCTGGTCTGGGGGCACTCACTGCTTCCTGGTTTATAAAGCATTATTTGACCTCTGGTCTGGGGGCACTCACTGCTTCCTGGTTTATAAAGCATTATCTGACCTCTGGTCTGGGGGCACTCACTGCTTCCTGGTTTATAAAGCATTATCTGACCTCTGGTCTGGGGGCACTCACTGCTTCCTGGTTTATAAAGCATTATCTGACCTCTGGTCTGGGGGCACTCACTGCTTCCTGGTTTATAAAGCATTATCTGACCTCTGGTCTGGGGGCACTCACTGCTTCCTGGTTTATAAAGCATTATCTGACCCATACCCTGGTCTGGGGGCACTCACTGCTTCCTGGTTTATAAAGCATTATCTGACCCATACCCTGGTCTGGGGGCACTCACTGCTTCCTGGTTTATAAAGCATTATCTGACCTCTGGTCTGGGGGCACTCACTGCTTCCTGGTTTATAAAGCATTATCTGACCTCTGGTCTGGGGGCACTCACTGCTTCCTGGTTTATAAAGCATTATCTGACCTCTGGTCAGGGGGCACTCACTGCTTCCTGGTTTATAAAGCATTATCTGACCTCTGGTCTGGGGGCACTCACTGCTTCCTGGTTTATAAAGCATTATCTGACCTCTGGTCTGGGGGCACTCACTGCTTCCTGGTTTATAAAGCATTATCTTACCTCTGGTCTGGGGGCACTCACTACTTCCTGGTTTATAAAGCATTATCTGACCTCTGGTCTGGGGGCACTCACTGCTTCCTGGTTTATAAAGCATTATCTGACCCAAACGAACTTATACTCAACCCAGAATATAGTATTGAATTGTCAAAAATGGAAACAAATTGATAGGCATTTTTTGTTGACCTAATAGCCTTGTTGTAAACAAAGAACAACACTGAATTAATTATTAGAGAACAAAAAAATTACAATAATTTAATAATGGTTTTTTATTTATACATTCTCGTTTTTAAAAATAACACCCAGGAAGCTTTATTATGGCAAACAACTTGTTACTGTCAAAGGAGCTAATCAAAAATAGGGATAAATTATCTATGTACTTACATGTAACATTTCTCGAGTTCTTCTGGCTGCTACATTATTGATAGCTTGTGCCTGTAGATCATCCTGGTACTTTTTACAGTTCACACCTTCATGTATAGCTTTACATGTTAAACAGTTCTCCTTCTTACAGACAGGACACTTAAAAAAATTCACATGATCTTCATAGATACACCATCCTTGGCAGTCTGGAGTTTTACAGTGGAAACTATTAATCTCCTGACTCTCAGCTGTAGATAAGCTTTTCTGCAAATATCGTTCATAAACATCCTCAGGAACTAACTGAAAAAAAAACATGGATCCACTACATTAAAAATAAAACATACAATAATTCATTGTCCATGTATTAGAATTATTCTAAGAAACATAATGTTTGACATCAGTATAACTCGAAACTAGATTTTAATATAAAAAATTTCTCATTTTTAACTTCTAATATACCCTTCTATTGACCAAATTTTTGCACTTTCCCTATTTTGATAACTTTAAAAAATAATTTACAGCAGACATTGGGTTGTGCTCATTTCCACTTGGGCTTTTGTTTTGATCCACAGCTGTAGTGTGGCACTGAACCCATTTTAAATATTCAGCGAAAATATATAGTGTAAATACCAGTACCACACATGTATTGTTAATAACATTATAACACAACATACAGATTTGATTTCTCTATCTTGTAGTGAAGCATTACATGAGTAACTTTCATCTTGATATGGACATTTTAGGTAGGCTTCTTCATTGTGTTGTATTGCTCCTTTCAAACACTCCCTAAAGATAGATTAAAGTTTTAAGAACAAATCAGTAACATTTCATACACCTGCTATGACTTTTCTTCAGTCTACATATTAAAAACTACAATGGTAATGATCTCCACTTGTTTTCTGTAATTTTTTATTCAACACATAAAAATCACATAACACATAACGCTACATAAAAATACTTTTTGCATTTATGACATATGCCATGTCATAAATGTAAAAAGTATTTTTATGTAGCGTTATGTGTTATGTGATTTTTATGTGTTGAATGTGGGAATTTTATTTGGAAAATAGCCTGTATGTACTTTTCGTAATAAGACAAAATTTAACATACATAAGATAAGTAAACATTCTATCAATATGCAAAACATACCTGCAGAAGCTATGTAAACACTCTCTTAGAACCACACCCCCTCCAGGATTAATTTTATCAAAACATATTGGGCAGTCAAAACTTTCTGTATTTGGTACCAAGTGTTGATCATCCGTTTTCAACAGCTGCTGAAAATTCTTTTGACTCTGTTCTGTTTCTTTTCTCTGTCTCTCCTGTTCTAACTAATGCAAAAGAAAGATATTTAGATGTTAAGATAAAAAAAAATCTGTTAAGGCCTTGAAATTAAGAACACATGTGGTGACTCAATCCCAAATGCTTTGTGACAAATGCAACACAGACCCCAACTTACACTCAGCCTATTTTAACTGATTCATTGCATGTACACATTCTGCACTGTTCCTATAAACATCTAAGTGATTATTTATGGTCATAAATTTTAGGAGGCAGTAAAACATTAAATAACTAGTACTTATGACAATTACAGTTTTCGGTTTAAGCCATCCAACAGGGTGACCCTAAGGGCAATTGTTGTAAATGTTTTAAGGAAGAACTTTCTATACTTCCAAAAAGGATCTTCATTTATAATTGTTTATGTGTCTGCATGACATCATATGTCAAATTAGAGCCGAGATTTAAGCATTTTGTTCCAAACTTTTTAATAAGGAAGCTTAACAAGCTGATGTGTAGGGTGCACATGTCTGACCATACCAAATTTCTGGATTAGATGAATGTGTTGTTATTTGTGTTCATTTGATTTTATAGCACTTTCAGCAATTTTCAGCTATATCATGTTGTTCTGTTATTAGTCAAAGAACCCAACTTTCAGCGGATATCTTTCAATACTTGTCAACTAAGACTCAGGCTTAAAGCTAACCCTAAGTCTCGACATGCATGTGATCAACAGTAGATGTCAAACTGCCTAGACTGCAAGGACCCAACCAAACTGTTCAGTACAAGATTCATTGTAAAAAATGCAAGTAATGGATTTTCTGGAATATAAGGCTAATGTTGAAGTTACTGTGTCTTTCTGGAATATAGGTCTAATGTTGAAGTTACTGTGTCTTTCTGGAATATAGGTCTAATGTTGAAGTGACTGTGTCTTTCTGGAATATAGGTCTAATGTTGAAGTTACCATGTCTTTCTTGAATATAGGTCTAATGTTGAAGTTACTGTGTCTTTCTGGAATATAGGTCTAATTTTGAAGTTACTGTGTCTTTCTGGAATATAGGTCTAATGTTGAAGTTACTGTGTCTTTCTGGAATAAAGGTCTAATGTTGAAGTGACTGTGTCTTTCTGGAATATAGGTCTAATGTTGAAGTTACTGTGTCTTTCTGGAATATAGGTCTAATGTTGAACTTACTGTGTCTTTCTGGAATATAGGTCTAATGTTGAAGTTACTGTGTCTTTCTGGAATATAGGTCTAATGTTGAAGTTACTGTCTCTTTCTGGAATATAAGTCTAATGTTGAAGTTATGGTGTCTTTCTGGAATATAGGTCTAATGTTGAAGTTAACTCTGTGTCTTTCTAGAATATAGATCTAATGTTGAAGTTACTGTGTCTTTCTGGAATATTAGGTCTAATGTTGAAGTTTCTGTGTCTTTCTGGAATATAGGTCTAATGTTGAAGTTACTGTGTCTTTCTGGAATACAGGTCTAATGTTGAAGTTTCTGTGTCTTTCTGGAATATAGGTCTAATGTTGAAGTTACTGTGTCTTTCTGGAATATAGGTCTAATGTTGAAGTTACTGTGTCTTTCTGGAATATAGGTCTAATGTTGAAGTTACTGTGTCTTTCTGGAATATAGGTCTAATGTTGAAGTTACTGTGTCTTTCTGGAATATAGGTCTAATGTTGAAGTTACTGCGTCTTTCTGGAATATAGGTCTAATGTTGAAGTTACTGTGTCTTTCTGGATATAGGTCTAATGTTGAAGTTACTGTGTTTTCTGAATTTTGATCATTGTCATGGGAACGAAAACACAGGTAACAGATAAAGTACTGGGAAAAGCTGTCAATGGATATCCCCCGATTGTCCTACTTGATATATATTTGTTGGAAACCCCAAAAGTCACTGCAATTGAAAAATGACATGTACTTTAGAATAGCTTGAACTTTTCACTGGAAATGGGAAAATATTCTATATTCTTGAAAAACTTAACTGACCATAACATCCCATTCATATATGCATCTACATATAAATATCTAACAAATGACCAACTTTTAAGTATATCTAACAAACCATGTCTGAGGAGCTTCAATAACGATGTCTGTACTGTTTAAACACATGCCAGAAACCAGACAGCATATATGACAAGAAAGAAATCATACTTTTATAGTTTATTTGAAGTTATTTTACAAAAACTATTACAACATAATCTTAATTTTATTTACTTTAATACAGAAAAAAAATTTATAATGTTACATAGCAACCAAATAATTTAGGATTCCTTAGATGTATTAAATTCATTGTTTATTTTTGTAGTGGAGTCTTCTTTCACATTTTATTTATTCTATTAAAGCAGTAGAAAGAGAAACAATACATAATTCATTACATATCAATACATGACAAAATAGAAGCAAAAAAACAACAGTTTAGAGACTTATTTAAGCTATGACCATCACTGTATCCTGGAGTACTTTGGCACGCATTGCACACATTTCTGACATATTTTTCTATTGAGACAGGTGATGAAACTTTAAAACACTAATACAGGACAAAAAAATATTTTGGTTAAACAATTTTCATTTTTAAGAAAAAGATTTACACTTTCAGAACTCCGAGTTCTCATTTTTGACAGAGTGCATATTTATATTGTCTATCTATATGTTGCCATGTGCCATTTTCAATTGGTATATATCCACCGCTTTGAATTTTAGCTATTTTAACTTTGCTTTAATACTTGAGCAAACTTGTGGCATGGAAACTAGCTTGTAATTAATTATTCTTACCCTTCTGTACAGCTATAACATGAGAATGTACAAACCTGGCAGAGATGGACAACCTCACTGCCACAATGCAGTTGAAACCATAAAGAAAACATACCTACTAAGATAATTTCATCATGATTTTTGGCAACAAAAAATTATTTGGATGCCATTGGTGGTTTGAAATGTCTAAAACCGCTAATGGACTGTTACCTAGCTTAGTACATTACTTCAAATAAATAAAGAAACTTACTGAGAATAAAAAGTGGCAACAAATAAAGAAACTTACTGAGAATAAAAAGTGGCAACCAAAAGAATAACAAACAACAGAACAAACAATATGACAACAACACATAACAGTTATACTATACAATGTTGGATTTTCACATATTTGTACCAGTACCAGGTGGCCTTTAAATATGGCATATTCAAGACAAAATGCTATGTTAGAAAAGAGGGTTGGAAGACACTTTATATTAAATTTTATAACTAGTTAGAGTCCAGAAATAAAATGTTTAGGAAGAACAGAAATTTAAATTTGCAAAATATTAATATGGGTTGAAGGTGTTATCAAAAGTACCCCCCTATAAACGTCTTAAACAAAAACTATTTTTTCTGGTGTACCTCTAAAAAAGAATATTTGAACAGAAAGACATCCAACATATTCTTTTGCAATTTGAACAGTAAGTTTGTTAAGTTATTAAATAATCTTTTTTATCTTTGTATGTGGTAGTTATGCTCTCAGTTGTGAAGCGTATGAAAATGTTACTATAAGTAATATATTATATATATTAAAAGGTAAAACAGTTATAAATAATTCTTAAATTTACTTTTTTACTCGTGTATATTTTTAAACATATTACACTTTCATTTTTACACATAATGAATGGTATGTACTGAAAATTTTAGTGTAATAATCTGGTCAATGTTTGTAGGCATTGTTCAGAGGCATAAACAAAGTAAACAAATAACAGACAACCACAAAAAATAATACCCCATGAAAAATTAAATAATGCAATACAAATTTAAATTTCTAAAAATATAGCTGCAATGTGGATTATCTACTATTAATTGGTTGCTGTCACCATTTTATTTCACATGTTATGAAGTAGAATAAAAATTCAAAAAAGGGGTTTTTATCACTGTTGTAGAGAAAACTACAGATATTTTGTGAAATAATCTTATAACTGCTGCAAACTTCAATGAATGTACACAATGTCTTTACTGCTTCAAATTACTATTTTTATATATTCTTGGCGGCAAATGAGCGAAATAAAAATTATAATATTATTAATCTGTTTTTCAAATTAATATTACCATATATTCTTGTTGTGAACTTTGGACAAGATTTATTCATTCTCAAGGACAAAAAAAAATCTGTGGAAATAAGAAATACCATGCCTCCACCCTCCGACCAGATAAAAAATATGATTGGTCCCTAAAAAGGAAACATTTTCAACCAGATTTGCATTTACTTTTCTAATTTCTTGTTCTTTAAAGGCTACTGATTATGGATTGTCCATAAAATTGTTAAGAATTATATTTAATGTTGAGATTTTTATTTAAAACAGAACAATTTAAGTATATTCATCCTTCACCATTGTCAACAAATTAAAAATAAACATGCTTTTAACTGGAACTTGATCTATGGAATATACAACTGAAATTACTTATTATTTGAATAACAAGTTTGAAAATGTTCAGCATTTATTGCTGAATTCATAACACTCATTAAAAATTTGCTTACAATGATGTTGAAAGGTTCAACAACTCTTTTATTACTTCTATGCACTTGTATATATGCAGTGTTTTCAACAATATTTAAGTAGGTGGCTGTAATGACTGGTAATTCTTGGGTTTTAACAAAATTAACCTAAACAAGTAATGAGGTGGAATAGACAAAGAAATTGATCTCACTGGGATATTTTGTAAACCTTGTATATGGAAACACTTCTAATGCAAGATTACTTAGTAGCCTATGAAAAAACTGTTCACTCCTTGTTTATGTTAACAACTTACAAAACAAATTCATACTTTTAAGTAAAATATTATTTTAACTATCTGCATTTTTAAGAAAAATAATGTTCAACAGTCTGTTTGTCCTTAATTAAACTGAATCATCATTTTCTTGACTAAAGTCCAGGTTATGGACAGGTGGTAGAACAAAAGGTATATTTTCTAAATTTTCTGGTTGTTGACCTCTCGGAATCTGCACATCATCATTAAACTCATGCTCCTGTCCTCCTGTCTGACGTGACTGTAGAAGTTGTTGTTGCATTTGGTCGTTAAGAGTTAGAAGTTGGTGGATTTCTTGTTCTGTCATTTTGTTGTATATGTTTTCAGCAGGTTCTCTCTCTCTTGCACGACGTTCTGCAGCAGCCTGAAAAGTCGTCAGAAGAGAAAAACTGGTGAAAACACAACTGATACACATATATGAAGAACTGCAGTGTTGGAGATCAATACAGAAATTATCATCAGTATCACAGCAAGCACATATGTCAAGACTTAATACTTGTGAACGTTTCCTTGAGACATCCAATCACTGCCATTACTTTGTCAATTGTCAATATTACAGAAGGTTAATAATAACAGCACATGAAGTTTTTCATTACCAAAGCATTATAAATATAAATGTATTAATATTATCTATTAATGAGTCCTAGTGATGGTAGCTTGATGTTAAACAATCTTTTAATAAGACAACCCAAGAAAACTGTTGATTTAGTATGTCAGAAATTAACTTTTTTTTAAGCACTACAAAAGTTGTAGAGTAATTATTTATCACAAATTTATAAAGAAAAACTATGTCTGTCACAAAAATATTTTTAAAAACTTGCAGACCCAATGATAATGTTACTCTATGGTAGGAAAAAAACATGTCTGAATACATTTTTCTAAGGTGCTGCCAATCAATGATGGCAAACACAGCATAGTTTTTGTCAATTAGTGAAACATATTCTATAGATTCTTCTATAAGAGTTATCTCCCCCATGACAATGTTTTGAGTAAATTCCACTAAAATAAGGCATAATTATAATTTTCATGAATTTTAACAACTTTTAAATAAATGTACAAAAGCCTTTTCAACAAACATTTTTCTGACTGTAAAAAACATCAAGAAATACTACTTAAATTGTGTGCCGTTCTTACCTGCTGTGCTTTTCGTTCATCTTCTTCCTCCCTTTTTATTCGTTCCACTTCCTCTTTTGACATTTTATAGTCTTCTGGTATCTTGTACTCCTTTGGGCGTGGACAGGAACACATCTCACAACCTGGACGAGTGGGTAAATTCAGGAATGTACAAGCTGGACATTGCCATCCAACCTATAACAGAGAAGACACATTTTCTTTTTATTGAATTGGACTCAAATGGGTTCAATTCAAATCATTTAAATATCAAAGATTATTTCTCACCATTACCAACCAGTATTTTTGATTGATTGTTTGATGGGTTGATTACAGTATATTAAGGAGGCAAACCAGTAACCAGGCAATAAAACAACTTGAAAATGGTCTAGACTAAAGAAATGAAAGTTTTGGCTCCCACTGAAAGGTATACAGTGTCATTGGGTAGGGACTAAAAATTTAGTCTTTTCTAGCAAGTACAATGCATCTTAAATTTTCTAAAATTACAAAAGAGGTCTTTATCATGCAAGGAGCTAGGGAATTTCCATACATGTTACCCACTATGATCTAGTTGGTCAGGTTTTCCTGAAACACCCCAACAAGAATGGTTCAACCCTATCCCCACCTGGGGACAACCTAAGTAGCTCTACCAGTTAAGCCCAGGAACTCTTCACAGCACAAGATATACAATGATATACAATTTAATATTATCATATAAATGTATACTGCTGTGTCTCACAGTGAAATGAAGGAGCACTGTGCCTAGACAGGTAACAACAAAAGAAATAGTACTGTCAAAACTTGTTTATATGATAATTTTTGTTTTCAAGACAACAAAAAAAGATAAAAAACAAACATAATCTTGTGCATTATTTTTAAATAATTAGGGCACTAATTATATGAATGATCAATGCATTATGTCAGGCTTAATAATAGGTTCGATCTACCCAGATATGATCCTTCAAAATTAGGTTTTTAAGTGATGATTTAATTTCTTATTTACCTTGCTCAAAGAGGTAAATATATCAACTAGCCTTTTATGTAGCTATAGTAATTTTTCAGAAATGTTGACATAAAACAAACCTGTTTATTATCTGTTTCAGAACCACTCTTTTTAAGTTTATAATTGTTATCAGATTCTTGTCGTTGAGTTTGATTTTCAACAGGGACAGGTACATAGTTTTCTGGTTGAAGGTCTGCAACAGCTCCTAGCACTGGCTTATCTATTTTAACTGGTTGTTTGGGAGGTGTACCACTCAGTTGGTTCAATGGTTGTTGTTGTGTGTTGTAGTGTAATGTAGGCATCACATGACGTGCCCCATGTTCAACCAAAGTCATATCCACATATCCTGCAATGGAAATGTATAATTTTACCTGTTGACCTAATAATGAAATGTTTAAAATTAAAGCCTAGTTATAAAGGCTCAAGTTTATTTTGAAAAAAAAAATATAATGACAAATCAAAACTGTAATGTCCAAATGGTTAACTATGAATCACACATTGTTTTCAAATAAGATCACCCAATATTGATAAATGTTCAAATATGATGTCCTGCTTTCACTATGTAAAAGTGTTGTTAAAATTCAAATAATTTCAGTTTGCACATGTGTAAGTTGCTGTCCTCAGTTGGTTGAATTTAATTCTAATATGACGTGCTTTAAAGGCTTTGAGACCACAACTGTGGTAAAAAAATGATTTATCTATGAGCAACACGCGCTGAGGAGGGCGTGTTTTAAACAGCTGTGCCAATTACAAAACTGTAACTCCCACTGGAAAGCTATTGCGTATGAGGTATAAATCTTATAAATAGGGACACGTGCTATCAAGCACTATCATTATCCGTTGCAATAAATTGTGTGTTACATTGACGGAACAGGCAGTTCATGGCGGAAATGATGTTTTCTATTGGTACGAAAGTGTTATAAATATACCGTAATTGTCTTATTAGAATAGAAATAATTCACAGAGGCTGTGATTTATCATTGTTTTACAATGGGATGACCATTTATGTCGTTATTTTATCCCTCGCTGTTGCTCGGGATAAAATAATACGACATAAATGGTCACCCTGTTGTAAAACAATGATAAACCACAGCCTCCGTGAATTATTTCTTAATTAAATCAATTTTGTTATTTGTTGTCCATAATTATTGTTATTGTTCATAAAGTTGTAAAGTTGCTATATTTAGCCTGAATTCTAAGATCTAAGAAAATAAAATTTTAAGCATCAGTGTGAAGTAATTAACTTCAGGTACAAAGGATGTGGATAACAGAAGCCAAAACAATTAGCACAGGTATGTCAAATAAAAAAAATAACACATAATAATAATGTCATGACTGGTGATAAGTTTTTAAAGGCAAGAAAACACTAAACATTTTTCAATTAAAAATATTTACTGTACCAATCAGATTATGAAATGAAAACGAAAACATTCCAATTAAAATTTAAGATTTCTGTTGACATTTGCAGTTTTATTGGTATTAAAACCAATTGTTAAAGCTAAGATAATTGAAAAAAAAATATGTCAACAATAAATACAGTGGAAATTATTTACTTAATTTAACTGTGCAGATATACCATTTACAAACTGGAAGTAAATAATGATGTTGAAATTTAAAATTTCACAAATTATGACACCTAAAATAATTTTAGTTGTGTCAAAATTCATGAAATAAACATCTACATACACTTAAAAACGAATTTTAGTTCCCAAAAAAACCATTCCTCCTGTAGGAAATTAACGAGCGACCTAAAAACAAAAACTGTCAGATAACAGATGAATTTCAGGAAGTTGTTCGGTGGCACGAACTACTGATAGCTTGAAATGTTTTTGGCGACCCCAGCGAGTTCGAGTTATCGAAGTTCTACTGTATTTTACAATACAAATCCATTAGTATAATAGTGGAGCTTTTTGAGTAATTTAGTACTGGTCCCTCACCACAAAGCTTACAACTAATATCTGATAATACTGCTAAGCAGGAAACCAGATAACACATGTTGTACTTACCAGATGTAGCCTTCAAATGTTGCTGCTTATCAAGCCCTACAGATTTAGCAGAAACTAGATAAAGAAAAACAGTTTGACCATTGGTCACTCTAAGTTTCTGTAATGTTTCATCATCCCTCGGTATCCTTTTACCCACAATCCATTTCTGTACCTCCATTGGGAATTTATGTTTGTAAAACATCTAAAGACAATCAGAAAACAGATATATGATATGTTATCGCTATTTTGCAGTATTTTCCTTTGATCTCTGTGTGGGATATTATTCCATCTCACTCTACTAGCGTGAGATAGGCCCATCTCAGCTCGCTGTCAAGACGTCGTTAAGTAAACACTGTGACGTCACAGTGTTACAAAACAGCGATAAACAGATTATTTACGTTTTATGAAACTCGCTGCATTTTCTCGCCGTCAATCTCAGGGCTGTCGTCCTTCGATGAGATATGGACGAGAAAACGCATCTCGTTTCAAAAAACGTAAATAATCTATAAAACTACAACTTCATTAATAAATACAACATGTATAAGTAATCTTAAAGGTAAAATAAACAAGGCAGTCTGTAAAATAAATTCTGATTTTGTTTTGTGTTTTTGAATGGGTTTCCACTTTCAGCTTTCACGGTGAAACTAGATATCAGTGAGATGGTACCCATCTCTATGGGCCCCGCGGACCTTATGGTCAAGGTCAAAGGTCATCAACCATGGTATGCGACACATCGCCTTGATATTATCTACCCACATTCCAAATATCAAAAGCCTACCTCGAAAGATAAAAGAGTTACAGCCCGGACATGAATTTGTCATTCAGAAAGCAATAATGTTACCTAAGGTCAAAGTTCAAGGTCAAATGTCAACAACCATGGTATGCAACACATCACCTTGATGTCTACCCACATTCAAAATATCAAAAGCCTACCTCGAAAGATAAAAAAGTTACAGCCCGGACATGAATTTGTCAGTCAGAAAGCAATAATGTGACCTAAGCAAGGGTCTGGAAACGGTCATATTTGCCGGACATGTCCGACATTTACATTAAAATGTCCGACTAAGGTTTAGTCAAATCGGACATCCAAAAAGTGATATTTAACTTGGACAGTGTTAATTACGTAATGGTTAACACAACAGGTGATAACCTAATTATGAGTACAGATCTGTTTCATCCATTCTGTAGAATATGGTATGGCAACAGTATTTTGAAACAATAGGAACGAAGTGGTTGTACGTTATATTGCTTAGAAAATATGAACTTGATGGAAAAACACCTGTGGTCAAAATTGTGTATCACGCATGCGCCAATATACCTGACGTACATAAATCTTGGGAAAATCCATTCAAATTAAATTCTATTGAAATGATGAAAACAAAAATAAATATTTAATTCAATAAATAATAACTTGCAAAAAACGTGGTCCATCGGAGAGTATCGTATAAAATTCAATTCTGTTCCGCACTTGTTGTAATTTTGAAACAACTTCCTACTTCCGGTTAATGTAAATGTCTCACGAATGTTCATGCTATTACTTTGTTGAATAGACAACATATCATCTTATAATAAAGAAATTTTAGGAAGCAGAATGTTTTCCTACGTATAGTTCCTTTCTTGCACGGTGCATATATCATAGGAACCCATACAAAACAACTAATATCTACCACGGTCTTGAAAAAAATGTAAAAGACCTTTATTCTGGACTTTAAGGAAAAGCACATACACATCCCAGCTTAAGCAAACACAATATTTTTTATATGATGACCGGTAAAATGTCCGATATGACTCGGGAAAATTTCCAGGGCCTTGGACCTAAGGTCAAAGTTCAAGATCAAAGGTCAGCAACCATGGTATGTGACATCGCCTTGATATTATCTACCCATATTCCAAATATCAAAAGCCTACATCAAAAGATAAAAAAGTTACAGCTTGGACAAGATTAGTTTCGGACGACAGACGAACGGACGGACGGACAGACTGATCACTATAGGGCATCCGCCACAAAGTGGCAGGGCCCTAATTAGTTTTTACTGAGGAGTATGTTATAATCATATTGCCTTTGAATGAGGGTGTTAGGGTAGATATATATATAAAGTCTAAAGAAAGTACCAACCAGTAACTTATTAAGTATGGGATCGACAAACATGACGATACAGCATAAAAAAAAAATAATCGCCGATCGAAATACGGAAATTCAATTCTGTCCGGTTTTGTTCTGTAATTAACCTGTCCGATCCGTTTCCGGGTATAGTAAAATGGATGACAAGGTCAAAGCGGTCGATCATGACCCAAATAACAACAACTACGAGACTAGACAAATTTATTCATACCCTGGAAAAACCAAATCCTGGGTTTGGGAATATTTTGGATTTTATAAAATAAAAGAAGGACCGCAATCAAAGCACTAAAAAAGATTTTCCGATTATTAATCGATTATGTCTTTTCGATTATTTCCGATAATCGATTATGAAAATTTTCCGATTCCCCAACACTATATACAAGTCTAGAGGATTATGCAACGATACAAATGACGGTGTTTCTTGTCAAAAATATAGACACTGACTGACCAACGAATGGCCTTAGTCATTGAGTGTCAATATAAATAAATAACATAAACAAATCATAACATATTGATCTTAAACCTTCTCACTCCAACTGAACCCAAAACTTTTATATAGTTGCTTATACTTTATATATACTGTACTGAATCATATTTGTAATTGAAAATGCTTGTTAGTCTGCTAGTTGTTTTCCAAATAATAATTGCCTATTTTCATGTATTTGTTCTCTTTAACATGTTTACGCGGAAAGACACACGACCTTATAAGTAAATTTTAGCTGATGCGGCTGATCATTTTACAGATTGGCAAATTTCTTTCTGATAATTTTTTTTAATAGACTAATTCTACTTTTTTCATGTGATGATAATATTTTTAATAGTCTGGATCAGAACAATGATTCAAATTTACATTAGCAGTTAAATTCAATTTAACTGTTAATGTCCATTTGAATCCTTGTTCTTAACATTCAACCAGTATTAACAAAAATATACAATATCCTTTCACTTGTAATAACAGTTCTTCTTCAGTAACAGCTGGACATTTCAATTGGTATATTTTAACTTCCTACTTGGAAAATTGTCATAGGTATACTACATGTAAGTTTTTAGTATACTGAGTCATGCATTAGTAGCTGCAAATTCAAGCTATTACTGATGAAGAGCTTTAAAGGAAACAGATTGAAGCAGTTTTCTAAACAGCTGTTATCTGTATTTAGAATTGATTGACCAATATGTAAAAAATACTTGACAGGTCATTGTATTTTGACTCTAAGATTTATGCTGGAACTGCAATTCTTTCTTTGAGCTTTAATCATTATACAAAAAACCTGTGCTATATACTAATTATACATGTATATCACTATTTTGTTCAATTTTCTTTTGATCGTGCAAGCTGAACAAAATTCATATCACTCTACGATCATGATATGGATATATTATCGAAAGGACAATGTGACATCAAATATATTACAAAACGGTGATAAACAGATTACTATTTTTTTCCTTAATCTCATTATCTGTTTGGACATGCAGCTCGATGGATAATTTCAATCTAGAAATAAAACTAACAATGTTTAATATTTAACACTGAACAGTGTACCTTTGCCTTCAGTTCTCCGATAGTATCAGTAAGTTTTACACTCAGTAACAAACTTCCACCAACACTCTCTTTATCTTCAATAAATACTTTTATTCTACAAAAACATTTATTATAAATGTGACAAAGATATTACCCTTCAATGGTTAATTTTACTTTACTGTTTACAACAAATGAATTATGATAAATGTTATGATTTATTGGCCAGTACATTTTATGTATATTAATAACTCTACTTCTGGTATCCCATTCACCACATCTGAGGATATTTTATGTTCTGTTCTGGTTTACAACATGCTTTCATATTTATTATTATATTTAGTATTATATTTGTTTTCTCTTCAGGTCGATTACATGCACAAAACTGTAAACACACAAATAAGCTGTTTTCAGTTTCAAATGCCTATATATTTTTTATTTCGAGATAAAAACAATAAAATCATATTGTCAGAAAATATTACTTACTTGATGTCTTGGTCATTTGTTTCTTCTTTCAAACTGTTTTCGTCCACCATTATTGCCACTTTCACATGACTAGCTGCCAATATGTCAGCATACTGTCTAGCATTTTCTTGGTCACCATCATTAATTGCAGTCTGTAACAGCTGAGCATACTGTTTTAACTGGTTTTGTTCTTGTCGTGCCTTCATTGTCTCATTTAAATCACCATCACAATTAAAATCACAGAGCTGATTGTTAATATCTCCTTCCTTGAAAGTATGGTCGAGGTCAATGTCTGCAATATTCACACTATGAATAAAGTCACGGGAATAAACCAAGGTCCTGTCTTTATTGCTGTCGATATCTTTAATATTTACGCTATATAAAAATTCACAATCATCTGAATTTCTATTTTGATCTTTGTCAATTTCAGTAATTTTTACACTTGGAATAACTTCCCAACTGCTGAAAGAACCCTCTTCAGTATTTGATAATTTCCTGAGGCTTTTTGGCTGTTTTTTTATTGTTTCATCACCATCAAAATTAGAATTAGATAAAGTTTTTTTTATAGTCCATTCTGGATCATCGCAAGTGCTCAGAAAAACAATTCCCGAATCACACTTTGAATTCAGAATATCACTACTTGGTGTAGGTTTCTGCAAAGAACCATATATTTCTATTTCATAGTGCTTTTTCTGTACTGCACTCTCCGATTGTGATCTATTTCTTTGTAGCTTTTGCTCAAGTAGTGCTTCCTCTAATCCACTAACTCTATTCGAGTTCAATGCTCTGAAGGGTATAGGACAGAAAGGTGGAGGAATATAATCACACTCGAGATTTTTTACAGAATTTACAGAGTTATCTGAAGAAAACGAGGAAATACTTCCACTGTCTGAATTTCTTTTCACCAGGGCAATTTCCTGTATCTGCTCCTGCTCTTCCTTCTGTTTGTAACCAACTAGATAATACTCTGTAATTACATTTAGACAAAGAATAATGTAATTAAGTACCAGTTATGCTATATAGTCTATGGGCAACATATGAGTTTATAATGTATTATACAAATTTAGCTATATTTAATGATAATGCAACAATCAATTATGTGATATAGTCTGTGAATCACAGACTATATCACATAATTGATTGTTGCATTATCAGACTGTGATCCATCTAGCTGCAGAAACATTTCACTTAAGGTATTGTTTTTTTTTTTATTTGGTAGGACCTACAATGATACATTTTATCCATTATGCACTATTATACAACTACTGATTTGATATAGGTCAAACATGATTTCTGAGAAAAAATGCAATATTTAATGGCCCACTAAGTCAGTAATTGATTTACTAGCTACATGAACAAGTGTGGATAGTATTGCATATGCAAAACTAATTCCTGTAACCTATGATTGTTGATTGGCATACCAAATGTCAGTTCAAGATCTCCCTGTTTACAAAAAAAGTCTGGAAAACTGTTACTTCTAAGAAATTTTCTAAGAATAATTTAATACTGAGGCCACACCAAATAAATTTCTTGTTCAAGGGACCTGACAGCACAAATATAGTTTATAGTGCCGGTATAGTTTTTAAAGAATCAGTGCAAAAATAACCCATAATTTGATTCAATTTTAGTACTGTCAATTTAATATGGTCGTAAAATAGTTTTTCGACCAATAAAAATCATATAAAATCATATTCAGACTATGACCAATCATGCTATCAACTATGCCATAGGATAATTACTAATTAAGGAGGGGCAATTTTTTTATCCATAAAAGAAACTTTGAAGTATGATCTATATGCATTTTACTTCACCACTTGTACAAAATAAGATATAAGGGCGGTTTAAAAAAAAAAAAGACACCAACAGGTATGGTCCTTTAATTTTGTCAAATTAATAGATATATTATTTCTAAATAGTTGAAAATGTATTTCTAGTTGTGGGGAACATGTCTGCAAAAAATCTTCAAGATATCTCAGAAAACAAAAAAGTTATGCCAAAAAAACATGCCAAAATTGTCAGAAGTTCAACACTTTTTTGTGACCCTTTGAAAAAATGTCATTTTTTAAAAGGTCACCAAATTGTCAAATCTAGCAAGATGTGCATAATTCTTTTGTTATTACACAGTTTCATGTGTTAACTTAATAAGAGATATCAAAAGAAAGTATGTTGCATTTAAAAAAGTATGAAAATATTGTTTTGAAAAAAAGAACTACCCTGTAAGGAGTGTAACACAAATTTAAGCCATTTTGCCTCAAGTTCTTGGTATAAATTTTTTCCTTTTGTTTTCAATAATTAAACCAAAACAAAATCATAAATATACCTTTGCTGCATCGAAGCTGTCACTGCAAGATACCCTAAAACAGTAATCTGATCAGGGACACCAAATAAAACAGAGCACCCTCAACTGTCAGGAGTGCAACAAATGACATGTTTTTAGATATATTTTCTACTAGTATTTTGTGTTTACTCTTGACTTTTTACCAGAAGCTACACAGAATCGTTGAATAAATATTTCAGATGGGTGATAAATACCTTTTAAATAAATTATACCCCCCAGCAAACTTGTTTGGGGGGTATATAGGAATCACCCTGTCTGTCTGTCTGTCCGTCCGTCCGTCTGTCCATCTGTCCACATCCCTTTTAAGCGCTTCTTCTAAACCGCTTGACAGATTTTGATGAAACTTTACATGAAGGAAGTACATCATATGTAGATGTGCATGAAGAATTTTGGTCACTGTGGATTATTATTCAGGGGAGATAATTGGACTTAGACTTTTAAAATATAGTATTCAGTGCGAGACCTTGTAAAGTGCAACACCTCCTAAACCGCTTGAGGGGGCCTCGGTGGCCGAGTGGTCAAGGTAGTTCGTCTACTATTGATCATGTGGTCTGTCAACACTGAGATTGCGGGTTCGATTTTCACTGCAGGCAGGGTGTACTCAACTCCAATCTTAATTGACAAGGATTGCCAGTCTTCCTACGGCAGGTCGTAGGTTTTCTCCTGGTACTCTGGCTTCCTCCCCAATAAAACCTGGACGCCATGATATAGCTGAAAAATTGCTGAAAGTGGGGAAAGAAAAAAACTAGATGCTCCCAGGAGCCTGTATCGATCACCTGAACCTGAAACCAACCAACCCTTTTTTATCCACCTTTTCTTTGCTATAAGGAATTGCCCAACACTTATGTAAAAGTCATTAATTTTGACCTTTTAAGGGAAATGATTCCTATAAGGAGGAGCTTTTGATGCTTAGAGGGAGAAGGGAGGTTCACTTCAAATTTGCTGTACCTGTTATACTTTTTTAACTATCAGTCGAAAACTCTCTTTACTCGCCACCCCCCACTCCACCCCCCCCCCCCCCCCCACATCCTATTTTATGCCAACGTAGCTATGTAGGTAGTCAGGTGTCATGATTTGCACAATTTTGGTAGAGGACATCCTAAAGATGATGTGTGCAATTTTTCAAAGCAGTCCTTTCATTGGTTTAAGAGGAGAAGATTTTTTAAAATCAAGTAAAATTGATTAAAAAAATGTTCAAGGAGAATAATTCCTAAACGGTCCATCAGACAATCTTGACCCTTAAGTCATTTTTGTAGCCCTCATAGAGCAGAACAATTAAGCAATGCTAACTTTTTCTCTAGTTCTAATAATTTTCAAGATTTTGAGGCAAAAATGGCAAAAATCTTCAATTTTGACAATTAAAGGGCAATAACTCCTATAAGGAGTCATCATACAATTTCAACCCAATGAAGTGTTTCTTAGAGCTTTTGATGCAGATGAAGGCATGTCTCTTCGGTTTTCCTGTATCTGTTACACTTTTTTAAATATAAGCCAAAAAACTGTATTTTACCGCCCCCCCCCCCATCCTATTTTTAGCCATGGTGGCCATGTTGGTTAATCTGCAGCCATGGTTGGTGCAAACTTGGTTGAGGACATTTGACAGATGATGTGTACAAAGTTTCAAAGCAGTACTTTCAGTTGTTTCAGAGGAGAAGATTTTAAAAAATCAATTAAAACCGATTAAAAAAAACAGTTCAAGGGGAATAACTCTTAAACGGTTAATCGGACAATCTTGACCTTTTAGTCATTTTTGTAGCCCTCATAGAGCAGAACAATTAAGCAATGCTAACTTTTTCTCTAGTTCTAATAATTTTCAAATTTTGAGGCAAAAATGGCAAAAATCATTAATTTTGACAATTAAAGGGCAATAACTCCTATAAGGAGTCATCATACAATTTCAACCCAATGGAGTGTTTCTTAGAGCTTTTGATGCAGATGAAGGCATGTCTCTTCGGTTTTCCTGTATCTGTTACACTTTTTTAAATATAAGCCAAAAACTGTATTTTACGGCCCCCCCCCCCCCATCCTATTTTTAGCCATGGTGGCTATGTTGGTTAATCTGCAGCCATGGTTGGTGCAAACTTGGTTGAGGACATTTGACAGATGATGTGTACAAAGTTTCAAAGCAGTACTTTCAGTTGTTTCAGAGGAGAAGATTTTAAAAAATCAATTAAAACCGATTAAAAAAACAGTTCAAGGGGAATAACTCTTAAACAGTTAATCAGACAATCTTGACCTTTGAGTCATTTTTGTAGCCCTCATATAGCAGAACAATTAAGCAATGCTAACTTTTTCTCTAGTTCTAATAATTTTCAAGATTTTGAGGCAAAAATGGCAAAAATCATCAATTTTGACAATTAAAGGGCAATAACTCCTACAAGGAGTCATCATACAACTTTGACCAATGGAGTGTTTTGTAGAGCTTTAGATGCTGAAGAAGGAAGGTCTCTTCGGTTTTCCTGTATCTGTTATACTTTTTGAACTATAAGCAAAAACTGTATTTTGACCCCTCTGTTCTATTTTTAGCCATGGCGGCCATGTTGGTTGGTCTGAGGCCATGATTTGGGCAAACTTGGTAGAGGGCATTTTACTGATGATGTATGCAAAGTTTCAAAGCAATCCCTTCAGTGGTTTTGGAGGAGAAGATTTTTGAAGTTAATGACGACGACGGACGCCAAGTGATGGCAATAGCTCACATGACCCTTGAATTTGAATGGTATTATCATCCATCAGAAATATTTATTCAATGCTTCTGTGTAGCTTCAGCCGAAAAATAATGTCAAAACACAAAATAAGTCAAATTATAAAGAAAACATATCTAAAAACATGTCATTTGTTGCACTCCTGACAGTTGAGGGTGCTCTGTTTTATTTGGTGTCCCTGATCAGATTACCAGTTTTAGGGTATCTTGCAGTGACAGCTTTGATGCAGCAAAGGTATATTTATGATTTTATTTTGGTTAAATCATTGAAAACAAAAGGAAAAAATTTCTACAAAGAACTAAATGCAACATTGCTTAAATTTGTGTTGCACTCATGACAGGGTGGTTTTTTTTCAAAACAATATTTTCATACTTTTTAAAATGCAAAATACTTTTTTTTATATCTCTCAATAAGTTAACACATGAAACTGTGTAATAAAAAAAAGAATTATGCACATATTTCTAGATTTGACAATTTGGTGACCTTTTAAAAAATAACATATTTAGGTGTCACAGAAAAGCGTTGCATTCCTGACAATTCTGGCATGTTTTTTTGGCATAACTTTTTTGTTTTCTGATATTTCTTGAAGATTTTTTGCAGACATGTTCCCATCAACTAGACATACATTTAGAAAAAATATATCTTTTAATTTGACAAAATTCGAGGACCATAACCTGTTGGGGTCATATATTAATTATGTTCTTTCTCAAATATCCTGTTGAAAATGTTAAGATATATGAAATTTGTTCCCATCAATATCACAAAATTACCTCAATACTTTTTAAAGAATGTATTTCCTTCTTTTATTTGTAGTAACCTGGAGTGTCAGGAGTGCAACAAAATCAGGCTAAACATAGTACTTTTTCTACAACCTATCATTTTCAAATGGTTTAACTATATCATGAAATTTTTTTTTCTCCAGGGATGACCTATAATAACAATACATACTACTTCAGACTTAATAAAAATTTTAAGAGGTAGATAACAAAAGAATGTTTAAAAAATTCTTGAAAAAATTTTTTTTTTTTTTAAGTACAGTTGCATTTTGTTCAAAATCTTGCACAGGATGTCATTAGTATTTGTTACACTGTTAAAGAAAACAGCAACAAGTAATATGAAGCACATCATTGTTAACCTGAAGTAAAATGTATAAATGTTAAAGTTGTTTTATATTTCAAAATTTGTTCAATAAAATATTATAACAATTGTGGACACAGAAAAACGTCTCGCCTGCATTCCGCATCAATAACGAAAATTAATTTCGTCATAAGCATTACGTAAATAGCATTAAATATCAGCAGCGGCCTGTATACCAAATATTGTCACCATACCATGCATAGTTACAGAGGAACTGTCCTAATACAAAAACTTTAACGTAGTTGCTGGACCGTGAAATTGAGGTCCAGGTCAGGTGACACCTACCAGACAGTCATGTACTATTCATCAGCAACCTATTTACCAAATATTGTCATCCTACCATGCATAGTTACAGAGAAACTGCAGTAACACAAAAACTTTAACATAGTCACTGGACCGTGAAATTTAGGTCAAGGTCAGGTGGCACCTACCAGACAGTCATGTACTAGTCATCAGCAACCTATATACCAAATATTGTCATCCTACCATGCGTGGTTACAGAGGAACTGTCGTAACCCAAAAACTTTAACGTAGTCGCTGGACCGTGAAATTGAGGTCAAGGTCAGGTGACACCTACCAGACAGTCATGTACTAGTCATCAGCAACCTATATACCAAATATTGTCATCCTACCATGCGTGGTTACAGAGGAACTGTCGTAACCCAAAAACTTTAACGTAGTCGCTGGACCGTGAAATTGAGGTCAAGGTCAGGTGACACCTACCAGACAGTCATGTACTAGTCATCAGCAACCTATATACCAAATATTGTCATCTTACCATGCGTGGTTACAGAGGAACTGTCGTAACCCAAAAACTGTAATGTAGTCGCTGGACCATGAAATTGAGGTCAAGGTCAGGTGAAACCTACCAGACAGTCATGTACTAGTCATCAGCAACCGATACACCAAATATTGTCATCCTACTATGCGTAGTTACAGAGGAACTGTCGTAACCCAAAAACTTTAACGTAGTCGCTGGACCGTGAAATTGAGGTCAAGGTCAGGTGACAGGTGACTGACTGGCAAGTACTCATCATAAGCTACCTCTGTACCAAATTTGATGGACCTAGGGCTTGGGCTTACAAATATATGAAGCAAGATGTCAAGTGTTTACGCCGCCGCCGCCGGATTCCCATACATATGTCTCGCCTCCAGTGACTTTCATCGCAGGCGAGACAAAAACTTTATTTCTTACCTTTTCATTAATTTCTTTTTTGATTTATTAACATCAATGTATGCACATTTGGCAATTATGCACAAAAACTTGATATGTTCATGTTTAAATGTGACATTTTTTTCAAATCTTGGGGTCATATTTTTTTAAACAGCCCACAACAGTAAAGAAGACATTGGCATACAGCACAATCTATAAAACATAATAAAGCATAAATGGTTTTTTTTAATTATAAGAAGCCTTCTTACTTTTATCAACAACTGATTTCCCATCTTTACATGACTTCAACACTTTGACAACTTCTTTTAGTTTTTGATAAAACTTATCAAACTCTGGTCCTTTACTGAACTGGAGGACAAATGATCTCTTTTTTCCTTTGTCATTCAAATGAAACTCTTGCCAGAATTTTGAATCCTTGTGCTTCAGTGTCTTTTGAACAATACGATTCAAATTAAGAGTAACAAGCGGAGTCTGAAAAATACATGTACAATAAATGTAACATAATCAAAAATGACTTACATGTAATATAGATAACAGCATGCTCTAGTAAAATGTAATTTAAGGTACAAACATAATGAGAAACTAAAAAACAATGTATTTTAAAACTAATTCTTTTGCAGAGAAAGGTTTTTTCTTCACTGTCTGAAAACAGAACTTTTCGATGCTCCATGCCCCCCCCCCCCCTCCCGTGTTTTACTCAATTCTCCATGCCCCCCCCCCCCCCCCCTTTTTTTTACTCTAAATCTTTTTAGAACAAAATACTGCATCTTAATTGTCTTTCAAACCTTCCAAGCCAACACTACATTCACCTCAACCACAACCCTAAATTTAAAAAAAAAAAACAATACAAATCTGGACTAAGCGAGAATGAACTTCATGAAAAATTACATACATTTATTTAAGTTTGTAAAAAAAAAAAGCCATATAACCAGTGGATTAATAAAGAAATAAATTCTCTTGTAGCAAACTAAGGACCGGATGGTCACCAGCCAACACCAAACGCCCCTCACCCCTAAACCCCATTTTGAAAATCAGGACTACACCAGAATGAACTTGCTTAAGACTACTTACAAATATTTATTCAAGTTTATAAAAGAATAGCCATTTAACCAGTGGATTTATAAAGAAATAAACTATCTGGTTTCAAAATGAGGACAGGAAGGTCACTTATTCTCATTTAAATAAATTATCGTACCTGTGTACTGAAATGATATACTTTGTGATTGTTGTGTAATACCTTGGACTAGTTATTTTGTATTTCTAGAATCTTCCTCAACTTTCTATAATTACAGTAAATATAATGAAATAAATATTTAAAAGGACAAAAATGGAACATTAAGTCTTACTGTACACAGAGTAGGCTGATCATTTTATTTCATTAATGATTATACATGTGACTATAAAATAAAAGATGCAATAGCACAAATCTAAAATACTGTATGTTAAAAACAAAAAGGTTTTTAATACTATTAGAAATACAAATATTACATGTATTAATCTCTAGTATTTTGACCAAAAAAAAATCAAAATTACTATTATCAATGCTTTAGTCTAAGAAATGAGCTTAAGAATAATAAATTTGATTTTCTATCAAGTGTATAATCAAGTCCCACTGAGGAATGTACATTTTAGGCTTGTTGCTTCATCTGAGTTAACTGCATAAGATTTTCATTACAGTTGACATGCTTACAATGTGTTATGAATTCACCCTAAACATGAATTACTAGTATGAAATAATGTATTGGGTTAGGAATTATCCTATTGTATTACCTACTGGCCTTCCATCACATTTTTCCAAATTAAGAACAAAAATAACCAACAGAAATTCGAATGATTTATGATACATGTAGATATGACCTACAACAGTGAAAATCTGGGTGATGAGTTCCATTACTTAATTAACTGTAAAAATTAGGAGGAAAGGTTGACAAAAATCTATAACTATTGATTTATGCAAGAACCAAAACATTATTTCGTTCCAAGAATTAATTGGTACTGCTTATACTTACAAGCTTTATGGTCTTGCTAAATTGTGTAAAATTTATTATTACCACATTTAATGTTTTAAAGTTGCATCAAATACTGTGAATATTGAAATTATTGTTGAAATCACATCTCCAAAAATGTGAGTTTTATAATTGCCTGACTAAGCAAAATTTTTTTTATGAATACTATGTTTTCATTGTAACAAATTATTACTAGTCAGTAATCAGGTTGTTATAAAATATATGTCCTATGTAGATAATTTCTCCTAATCAAATTAAACAGGAAAACACACTTCATGCTATTTAAATAATTCAAACCAATACTGTAATCAAATGGCTATTATTGACACATTAAACACAATTACAACAACAAGGCAAAAAATTTCTAAATTCACAGTATATGTATTATGTATGTTTTCTACTTTCTACATTGTTTATTTATGTATATATGCTTTTGTTTACCATTTACTATATGTTGCATGTTTTGTTTGAATGGTGTTTTAACACCACTTTCAGCGATTTTTCAGCTACATCATGGCATCCAGTTTTTTACTGGGGAAGGAATACTTATTGGAGTACCCTGAAAGAACCCCCGACCTGCGGCAGGAAAACTGGCAATCCTTGTCAATTAAGATGGAGACGAGTTCACCCTGCCTGCAGTGAGAATCGAACCCACAATCTGATTGTTGTCAGACTACTATAGTATGTGACAATAGTAGATGAACTACCTTAACCACTCGGCCACAGAGGCCCCTGCATGTTTTGTGCAAACATACAATACATCTTTATGCTTAAGTATTTAAAAGTCCCAAGTCTCAAGCTTCAAAAGTCAAGTCTACTTAAACAACAAATAAGACATCAATAAAATCATACTAAAGCTTAATGATTTAATTTCTTACTTCAAAAAACCAAGCCAAGAAAATACTAGGACCAAGAAATTTTGATAAAACCATGCAATCACACAATTTTTGGTATGAACATGATGATTCAACATAATTAAGATTAATGGAATTTTTTATTAGATTGAACTGAATTAAACTATGTTTTGTGTTGATACACAATGGTAAATAAATAACTAGCTTAAGTTTCAAAATTTGCAAAAGTTAAAATTTTTCATGAAGATGCAGTAAAAATTTTATCTCATTAAGCTAAAAAAATGTACATTTAAGTTTAGGCAATTTCAACGAAAATTGTATTTCTTTGATTGAACCAAACTGGAAGGAAACTGTGGTTATCAGATAATACTTTATCAGCTATCTTGGTTGCAGGGAAGGACTTATATTATTATATAAAATTTTAGTAGGAACATTCCATGGATTATTATTACAAAGTCTGGTTGCATATTTAGCCCAAATATGTTAGGGAAGAAGATTTTTAATGAATTTGTTTATGGCTTATATATATATCTCAGACAATTAGCATTTTCTTTTACAATCAGCATTAGTATAAAGTTTAGAGAAAATCCCTCCTATAAGTTAAACAACTCTTATGATAAGAGTACTACTGTATAGATGATTTTGCTAAAACGATTTAGCATTGTTTAACTTCATATTTATTCTACCCTTTATTTTCTGTTATAACAAGTTTGGACAGTATTGCTGATGCAATACAATACTCTCTACTTTAATGAGTCTCGCACTTATTCTATATAACTTTTAATGCTATTGCTATATATTTTGTTTTTGTTTGAATGGCATTTTACACCACTTTCAAAAAATTTTCAGCTATATCATGGCATCCATCTGGGGGAGAAAGCCAGAGTACCCAGAGAAAAACCCTAACCTGTGGTATGAAAACTGGCAATCTCTGTCAATTAAGAAAGATTAGAGTTAAACGACCTGCTTGTAGTGAGACTCAAACCCACAACTTCAGTGTTGACAGACCAGATATTGCTACCAAACGTCTGATCAATTAATTTGGATCCTGACATGCAAGACAAACATGAATAAAACAGTTATTTGTAAGGAATTGACTTTTATCCAATGGCCACAAATTCTGTACAAATTCCTGAACTAGAATATGAAGTTGATCTGTAACTTTCATTAACTGATCTACAGTATTTAATCAGGAATAGATATTGTCAGTAGTGATAGTACAAATACTTCTGCAAAGGAACAAAACTATTTACAACATCTTATGAATTGATTCAGGAAAAGGTTAGCAAAACTAGTCAAACAGACTGACAGACGGAGGGATGTTATAAAAATCTGTAGTCCATTTGAGCCAGGCTTGTTGAATTGGAAGGTGAAGTAATAAGTTACAGTTTTAAAAGTAAACATTATTTAGCCAACTATAATTCTAATTAATTACGAACTGGTTTTGAAGGAGATTTTTTCAGAAACTAAAACGTTGACATATGATAATGATAGCAAAAAAAGCCACATGATGGCAATACGTTACAGCAACCTTTGATCTATGCAAGGTAAATATGATGTGAAAAATGGACTGAAATTAGAATACAAGTAATTGATTAAATATACCTGATCTTCACATTCTGCAAAATTAACAACATCTTCATCAGAATTATATTCCAATAGCAAAATTATGCAAGAACCAAATGAATGTAACGTTTGCTCCGATTTTCTCCACTTAAAAAACTCCTTTTTTTTCTGAGTAATATTTGGCAATGGCACCAGTACGACACATTCACTACAAGACGCTATCTGAGGTAACTCATGATAAAAAAACACAGATGTAGAACGAGGTCTACCTCCAGGAATTGGTGATTCCCTTTGCTTATTCATTTCCTTTATCTAACTTTTTAAAATTTCATTTAAGAAATACCAGACATAAAAAATCTATCTAACGGTCACAAAATCTCGAATATTCACGTAAAAATAAATGTTACGCACAAATAGTCATCATTATTTAACATCAATATCATGTTAACTATATTAAAATTACAATAGGTACGGTACAACAAATAAGGATTTTAACATGAATTATACAATGTGTAAATATCAACTTCCTCGTTGTCACATAAATTTCCAATTCATTTAAAAAAACGTAATTGTTAAATCATTCTAGATTTTGACTTCACTTCCCTATTTAGATTTAAGTAGAGGCTCCCAGGAGTCTTTAATTGCTCACCTGGAACACAAATGACTTCAACTACATTTAAATTTTTGCAATTTACAGTTCAATCTAGTTGTTACAGCTTTTAAGTTACTGTGAAAAAACTAAACATTTCTTTAAAAAATTTGGTTAAGCACAATAACTCATTAGACAATTTCTGAAAATTAAATGATTTGTAAGCCTTGCACTTTTGGGGTAATTTAGAAATGTATAGTTTTACTCTAGGTGTGTTATAGACTAATTTATAACACAAAAACTGATTAATTGTCCAAATTCATAATTAAAGGGCAGTAACACCTATAAAGAATTTTGAACTAAGCAATGATTTGTAGGCCTTGCTTCGCTGATCATTTTCGCAATTTTTACATTTTCAATCTAGCTGTTATAGTTTTCAAATAACAGGACAAAAATGGAAAATCTAATTAAAAAAATGTCATTTAAGAGCAATAACTCCTATAAGGAGTCATCCGACAAATTACAGACCAATTAAGTGAATTGTATGGCTTTTATTGCTGATCATTATTGCTTTTACAGTTTCACATTAGCTTTTACAATTTTTAAGTTTAAGGATAAAAACAGAAAATTTCATAAAAAATTTGCCATTTAAGGGCAATGACTCATGTAAGGAGTCATCTGACAATTTCAGACCAATAAGTGAATTGTAGGGCTTTTAATGCTGATCATTTTTGCTATTTGTAGTTTCACTCTAGTTGTTATGGTTTTTAAGTAACAGGACAAAACGACAAATTTCATAAAAATTGCCATTTAAGTGCAATAACTCCTATAAGGAGTCATCTGACAATTTTATACCAAAACAGTGAATTGTAAGACTTAAATTGCTGATCATTTTGCCATTTACAGTTTCACTCTAGATCATATAGTTTTCAATTTATATTGTAAATACAAAAAATTTTGTCAAAAATCATCATTAAAGGGCAACAACTCCTACAGGCAGCCAATACACAACTTCACACTAATAGCAACTATAGTAGACCTTAATGTGCTGATCAATTTGAAGTAATGGTTTTCTTTATAGCTATTACAATTGTTGAGATAATGATCAAAAACGTGTGGTGACACCAATGTTCTATTTTTAGTAAAAGTGACCATCTTTGTCCGTTGATCAACACCCTATGTACAAATTTGAAACTAGGAGCCCTAAGGATGATTGTGACCAAAAAAATTGGCCTAGTGGTTTCAGAGGAGAAGATTTTTTCTAAAGTTTATGATGGACGACAGACAACAAGTGATGGTAAAAGCTCACATGGACTTTTGGTCCAGGGGAGCTAAAAATATATAGTAGCACTATAAACTCAATATAAACATACAGGAAGCTAAAATTATAAAGAAATTTTATTATAAAGAAATTAAAAAATTTCTTCTAGAAGAATTTTCATAAATTATAATTGAATATTCTCTTGTTTTTATATGAGTAGATTAACTTCTAAATATCTTTAACTAAAAGCTTTGGTGAAAGTTATGAATTACTGCATAAATTGAATGCCTGTCATATTAAACCTTTGTAGATAGTGTTTAGAGCCATCAACATGTTCTTTATTATTGTCTATAAACAAGACATAGTCAAAACATGTGCACAATTAGAATTTCATGGGATTTAACTTTATATTTGCTAATGCTCCTAATTCTATACATGTACATGTAAGTTTTTCAATACTTTCCCCCTAAAAGTCTGTTAAATTTTATCATGTACTAGTAATATTTTTTAAAATTTCAACTAGTTAAAAAAACTTCATATTCATATGACAATTTTCTTCTTAAATCTTCTTAAATAGATCTTGAAATTTTTTTCTATATGGTTTTTCCTCATATTAAAATTTTCTTGCAATCTGATTAGCCAATTTTTGGGTTGAAGACAAAGTTAAGGAAATCTGCCTTTTAAATGTTTTAAGAAACAGATACCTGGAAGTTTACAGCTTCTTAAAAAGTTACTTAATAATAATTTTTATTTATGCAACCAGGGGCCTGGGTGGGCAAGTTGTTAAGGTAGTAAATCGATCATTGATCACATGGTCTGTCAACACTGGGGTTGAGGGTTTGATACTTACTGCCAGAAGGGTGCATTGGACTTCAATCTTAATTAAATGACAAGGATTGCCAGTTTTCTACTGAAGGTCAGATGCTTTCTCATGGTACACCAACTTTCTCCCCAATAAAAACTGGATGCCACAAAAAAGCTGAAAGTGGTGTTAAACACCATTCAAACAAACAAACAAACCACAACCTCAGTATCAACAGACACATATGGTCAACAGTATTTGACATGCTAACATAACCACTAGGTCATGTTGATGTTTTAAAGGAATCAACATTCATATCCATTCTAAGTTGTAACTTCCTGTTAGTTATTTTTACAAAGCCATTTTAATATTTCACACAGAAGTTATTTAGAAAATTTTAACAGTTAATATAAGTACATAAGGATTACAGTTTAAAATATAACAAGTACAAGTAGCATGTACTAGTATTTTCTTTTCTAAACTTGCTTTAACAAATTAACAATATGTGTAACAGTAGAATCTTATCGAAGGGCCATATGGTGAGAATAACATACTAGTACATTAATCAGTGTTTCCTTATTAATTAGTATGTGATTTTATGCATATTCCTCCCTTCATAGGAAGACTCAATTACATGAACATTAAAACTAGAGGCTCCCAGGAGCCTGTATGGCTCACCTGAACCTGAAACCAAACAACCCTTTTTTATCCAGCTTTTCGTTTCTATAACTAATAATAAGGAATTGCCCAACACTTCTGCAAAAATCATTAATTTTGACCTTTTAAGGGAAATAATTCCTATAAGGAGGAGCTTATGATGCTGAGAGGGAGAAGGAAGGTTCACTTCAAATTTGCTGTACCTGTTATACTTTTTTAACTATCAGTCGAAAACTCTCTCGACTCCCCCACCCCCCTTTTTTTCATTTTTTCTATTTTAAGCCAACGTAGCTATGTAGGTAGTCAGGTGTCATTATTTTCAAAATTTTGGTAGAGGACGTCCTAAAGATGATGTGAGCAATGTTTCAAAGCAGTCCTTTCATTGGTTAAAGATGAGAAGATTTTTTAAAATCAAGTAAAATTGATTAAAAAAATGTTCAAGGAGAATAATTCCTAAACGGTTCATCAGACAATCTTAACCCTAAGTCATTTTTGTAGCCCTCATAGAGCAGAACAATTAAGCAATGCTAACTTTTTCTTTAGTTCTAATAATTTTTAAGATTTTGAGGCAAAAATGTCAAAAATAATCAATTTCGACAATTAAAGGGCAATAACTCCTACAAGGAGTCATCATACAACTTTGACCCAATGGACTGTTTTGTAGAGCTTTAGATGCTGAAGAAGGAAGGTCTGTTTGGTTTTCCTGTATCTGTTATACTTTTTGAACTATAAGCAAAAAACTGTATTTTGACCCCCCTGTTCTATTTTTAGCCATAGTGGCCATGTTGGTTGGTCTGAGGCCATGATTTGGGCAAACTTGGTAGAGGACATTTTACTGATGATGTGTGCAAAGTTTCAAAGCAATCCCTTCAGTGGTTTTGGAGGAGAAGATTTTTGAAGAAAAGTTAACGACGCCGACAACGACGACGCCGACGACAACAACGACAACGACGGAGGACGACAGACGCCAAGTGATGGCAATAGCTCACATGACCCAAATTTTCAAAGTTGCATAAAATATGAATATGTGAATCCTCTAACAGTAATGAACCATTGTGTAAAATTTCAGATATGTACTTGATGTAGTTTTTGAGTTATGGTCCGGAAACCACTAATTCAAGAAATTTTCAAACGTTTTTCTGTCACTATGACCTTGACCTTGAACGGATTTACCCCAAATCAATAGGGTTCTTCCTTTTATGGTATGTAACAATATCCCAAAGTTTCAATAAAATTGGTTGAGAACTTTTTGAGTTATGGTCTGGAAACCACTAATTCAAGAAATTTTCTAATGTTTTTCTGTCGCTGTGACTTGACCTTGAACAGATTTATCCCAAAATCAATAGGGTTCCTCCTCTTATGGTATGTAACAATATCCTAAAGTTTCATTAAAATTGGTTCACAACTTTCTGAGTGATGGTCTGGAAACCAATTGTTGATGCCCGCCCGCCCGCGCATCCGCCCGCCATCATCATTACAATAGCCGAGTTCAACTTCGTTGCAACTCGGCTAAAAATGGACTCTAGACATCCAGTTGTAATTTATTTCAGAGCATGGTCCACAACGAAATACTTTAATGTCCGTAACTGAAAAATTTCCATGAAATTGTGAATTCACACTTCATAGTCTAGTAAAAACGGTTTATATGAAAGTTTTTTTAATTAAAAATTGCAATTAACATGATTAAGTTAATCATTTGCCGGGTTGTGTAGTTTATGTTTCCAAATTATTCTTTCATACAGTCTTTTCTTTAAACGAGAGGTATGCCCTTGGCAAATTTATAGATACAGGACATGACAATGATAAGTTTTGAAAGCTACATTTCTATCAGAAGTGTGTTTACAGTATTAGATTTGTGTTATTACTGTAATGTTTTGATTGAGTTAATGTTTTTCACTCATTCCATTAAATTGATATGATGTCCGTAACGAAAAGATGCCCACGAAAGTCAAACCTTTGATGCAAAAATACTCTTGAAAACAGATAAAATATAGACATATTATAACTACGGCTAAACGTTACTTTACACAAGGACTATGAACATTTAAAAGCAAGGAGCAAGACACAAATTTTGTAACAGCAATTATTTTTTTTCAAATTACCGCATGTCCATTAAGTTTTTGCCTGTTTTTTAAAACAAAAAGGTATTTGGTATGTTTCAGATGCATCATTTATGTTTCTGTTATTGTTGATGTTTGCGGTAGACTGGTAGATACTAGATAAGATAGTTATGTTGAACTACTACTTATGCATTTTATAGGAATTATTTCTTAACACAAATGTCCTTAACAGAAATGGCAGTACCTGGGATAAAAAAATCTATTCCTCACAAAATGCAAAGAGTAACTTGCATAATTTTTTATATGGAAGAAACAAACTTCAAATGAATTTATTGGAGTAAAAAGTTATGTTTAAAGTAAACATTGAATTTGGTTGCATGTGATTTTTAATTGTGCTGTTTTCGGCAGAGTGAGTAATAAAATGAATTAACAGAGATAACAGAAAAAGATTTGTAAAACAGTTAACAGTGTTCTGACTATTAACAGCAAACATGTTTTTTTTTTTTTTAAACAGTTAAAAACAATGTTAATTTTAAAACAAGTGTGGACACAGAAAAACGTCTCGCCTGAATTCCGCATCAGTAATGAAAATAAATTTCGTCATAAGCATTACGTAAATAGCATTTAATATAGCAGCGGCCTGTATACAAAATATTGTCACCATACCCTGCATAGTTACAGGGGAACAGCCGTAACCCAAAAACTTTAACGTAGTCACTGGACCGTGAAATTGAGGTCAAGGTCAGGTGGAACCTACCAGACAGTCGTGTACTATTCAACAGCAACCTATATACCAAATATTGTCATCCTACCATGCGTAGTTAAAGAGGAACTATCGTAACCCAAAAACTTTAACGTAGTCGCTGGACCATGAAATTGAGGTCAAGGACAGGTGACACCTACCAGACAGTCATGTAGTAGTCTTCAGCAACCTATATACCAAATATTGTCATCCTACCATGCGTGGTTACAGAGGAACTGTCGTAACCCAAAAACTTTAACATAGTCGCTGGACCGTGAAATTGAGGTCAAGGTCAGGTGACACCTACCAGACAGTCATGTACTAGTCATCAGCAACCTATACACCAAATATTGTCATCCTACCATGCGTAGTTACAGAGGAACTGTCGTAACCCAATAACTTTAACATAGTCACTGGACCGTGAAATTGAGGTCAAAGTCAGGTGACAGGTGACTGACTGGCAAGTACTCATCATAAGCTACCTCTGGACCAAATTTGATAGACCTAGGGCTTGGGCTTACAAATATATGAAGGAAGATGTCAAGTGTTTACGCCGCTGCTGCCGCCCCCTGATTCCCATACATATGTCTCCCCTTGAGCGACTTTCGTCGCAGGCAAGACAAAAATGCAGTGAAATGAATAGACCTGCCAGTGGGATCTTGCATACAGAACAGATAAGTCTGATAATTTAAGTATCATGTTTATGCAACAGTTTTCATGGTACTATCATTTTAACAAAAGTTACATGGTGTATAAATTATTCCTTTTATTAACATCTTTTTTTAGAATTTTATAAAGTAAACAATTTATTTATTTTAATTTATTTTACCAAATTTGTTCATTTAGCTGACATTTCTTTCTTCAATATCAAGTCAACTGGAAAGGCAACAGAAAGTATGCCTCTTCAAGACCATGCATAGCATAACTGCAAAATTGTGGAGTGTATAATTTTGGAATTTTATTGGTATTCATGGTTAGTGCAAGGAATATACTGAATGTAATTTTTTTACCAAATCAATTCCAAAATTATGTATATATGGAATTCTAATTTCATCAACAAAGAAATTGTTAAAACTAATGAATTAGGAGTCATCTGACAATTTCAGACCAATTAAGTGAATTGCAGGGCTTGTATTGCTGATCTGTTTTGCCATTACAGTTTCACACTGCTCTTATAGCTTTTAAGTTAAATTGTAAATACTGAAAATTTTATCACAAATTTATTAAAAAGCAATAACTCATACAGGAAGCCATTACACAACTTCAGACTGATAGCAACTATTGTAGACCATAATGTGCTGATCAATTTGAAGTACTGTTTTCTCTGTAGCTATTGTAATATTTGAGAATTGATAGAAAACGTGCGTTAACACCCATGTTCTATATTTAGTAACAGCGACCATCCTTGTTTGTTGATCAACACCCTGGATACAATTTAAAACTAGAAACCCTAAGGATTATAAAAGTTTTTTAAAACTGGCCCATGGGTTTCAGGAGATTTTTGAAAAAGTTTACGATGGACCACGGACGCCAAGTCATGGCAAAAGCTCACATGGACCTTAGATACTGATAATATTTCATAAATCATTTGCAATAAAAACTTAAAAAGTTGGATAGTAAAAAACAATTCTTTATCACATTAACAAACAAAAAATTTGCTTGTTTCCTTTTTCTTTTCACTTTGTTTTAGTTTTGTATTAGTCACAAAAATTATTCGTTCGTATTGAAAAAAATTTATTAGATAGGAATAAAAGAAATTTCTCGTTGGGGATATTGGGCTGGTTGTAACATGTGCATTTACTAGTACATGTTTCACTTGAAGGCAATAATATTATTTGTCCAGACTGATTGCAGATAATTAAATGTTTGCTTAGCGTTCCACCTAAAGCATTTCAGCTCTTGTTTTTGAACATTAAGTTTATGACTGTTTTTATTTTTAGACACTGACTGTCACGTAATTAGATTGCGCAAAACATTAACACCAGATTCGACAATAATCATTGTTTCATTTCTATACACATTTCACAAGTTGGATTACACTTGTAATCA
The DNA here is from genome assembly GCA_944474755.1 of Limnoperna fortunei. Lineage (NCBI taxonomy): Eukaryota > Metazoa > Mollusca > Bivalvia > Mytilida > Modiolidae > Limnoperna > Limnoperna fortunei. The sequence goes on along the minus strand of OX104112.1, from coordinate 90,885,804 downwards.
AACTTCCTAGTTGTTTTAATTTTATGTAAAATTATGACATCTAGATGACATTTTGTTGTGTCCAACAACTTTCATGGTTACTTGTAGTTGAACTAATTTGTTATACTCAATTTTATTTTTTTTACCCGTTAGATTATCAACAACCAAAATGTGCTATGAATTTGAAGTGTTTAGGACGTACGTGCCATAGTTTTGAGTACCTTCAAAATCTGCAAGGTATTTTCCTACTAGTATTTTATGAAGTCATCTGCCATAGATCTGAGAATATGCCATTGATTTGAGGACATACTTCGATCGGAATCTAACATATATATTTTTTATCCGGTTTTTCACTAGTTTTTCCAAAAAGCAGGCACTTTTGCTATGTAGGTATCTCAGTGTTTTGTGTCAAAACTGATAATGTTTATCATAAAATTTGCTTAGCCTTTTATACCCATACCAAGGCACGAAAATCATATAAAAATTACATTTTAAAAACAGTTGTACCGCCAAGGGTGTCCCATTAGCTTAAGGTTAGGATGTTCTTTAATATTAGGGAAAAATCATTTAATATAAATGTGACTTGCACTAAACTTGTACTGCAATCAAAACTTATATGAATAGAATTTTAAACTATTATTACATTTCTAAGACATTTTCTACACTGCAACATTTCTTTTGCGGTTACATAATTATTAGTACTAATAAAATGACAGACTCTGGATTTTTTATTTATTGTTCACTATTGTTCTGTAATAATCAAAGCTTTCAGTGTCTTCTTTCACTTTCAGATTAAAACTCCAATTACAGAGGAATCCTCTTACTTGCATAACCAATTTGTCAGAGAAAAACATGCAATTAACAGAAATACAACTTTTTAACAGAAAATATAAAGTTTAAAATTAAATTGTCTAATTTGAAAGCTTAAAACCATAAAACAATGCATGTGACTCATTCTTATGCTTTGATTCTTGTAAAAATAATTACAATACTAGTATAAAAAAAGGTTGTCAAAACATGCTTTGATAATTCAATAGTGCAAGACACTGTAATTAACTTGTTAGGAAAATGTCAGTTTTTGTGCAATACACTGTAATTAACTCGTTAGGAAAATGTCAGTTTTTGACAATAAGTCTATTTCTGGATAATTTTATGCAATTAACAGGAATTTTTGAATTTCCTAAATATTTTTTATGCAATTAACAGACATTTTTAACATGAAGAGTATAGAAAATGGTTTGGTTTTCTAAAGTCTTATGCAATTGAGAGAAACAGCAATTAATAGGAATGTACTGTAACCCAACAATAATGAAATGACAATACAATATACTGTGTGAAGTTAGTTAAATGGCCAAACTTGAATCATATTGCCCTATTCATCAGCCATCAGTCATCAAATCAGTAAAAGTTGCTTTTATGGGCACAAGTACAACTTAATTTAAAAATTTTTTTACTACCAAGTGTGTCCCATCAGAGGGTAAAGATACATACAGTCGATAATTGATTGATTGATTGATTGATTGATTGATTGATTGATTGGATGCAGGCTTTTTGTCCAGCGAGCAGTATTTCAGCTATATTCAGGATGACCAGTTAACAAACAATAAATACAAAAAGGGGTGCCAGGGATGACTTTATACTTGTTGGAATTGAGGTGATGAAATTGTTTTAGGAATCTATCATAAAATTTCAAATGCTTTCTTCAATTATGAAAGTTGCAAGTGCTAAAAAATTCACTGAGTATATTAAAGAACATTTGCTGGAAACATACTGGGAGGGTTCACAGCACAGGCACTTGTTTCAGAACAAATTACCCCCTTTACTCTAATACAATACAAGGAAGGTTCTTATCTTTTGAAAAAAAATTTTCAAACAGCTCATAAATTGCCTGAATTTTTCGATTTTGTGCTTTCAAGATGGCACTGCATGGTTAACAAATGATAATAGAAGGGGGAAACAAATGATTGTAGGACTGTCAAAGCAGGACAAAAAACAGAACAGTAGGAAATTTCTGAAACGTTACAGGGAGAGAGGATCGGATGAAAATATTCCATGAATAGGAAGGAAGAAAAAGATTGGCGTGAGAGACGAACAGAATCTTTACAGATTGTTGAGAACAGATCAATGACGTAGCTTAAATGAAATCATTCAGGAGTATAAGCACTAACAGGGAACCCAGTGTCTTCCAAGACTGTTCGACAACAATGAAAGTTCGAAGTTTTCAATCGGTGACCTGTTGCAAAGAAAACTACCATTTCTGTGGTGAACAGAGAGAAGAGGAAACGTTTCTGTCATACAAAATTACGCATCAACATTAGAAAAAGTAATTTTTAGTGATGAGACGAAAGTAGAGATTGGAAATGACAACAAAGTTTATGTGTGGCATAAACCAGACATAAAAGTTTAGGTCCGATTGTAACAGGTTAAATCAAATGAAAACTTATCAACCCAAGTTTTCTGTGATGTTTTGGGGCTGTATAACATACCATGGAGTAGGCACAATCAAACCAGTGCAAGGAAACATGAACAGTATTAATTATGTTAACATTTTAGACCAACATTTATGGCCTGTGATGGCTAAACATTTTTTTACAGACCCTTACATTTTCCAAGAGGATAATGCTCCTCACGGCACTTAATCAGTGGAAGACAATGCCATTCAAACAGTTATCTTGGCCCCCACAAAGCCCAGACCTTAACATTGTAGAAAATGTGTGGAAAGGTATACAAATTTAAGGTTCAACGAAAGATTGGTGACATAAACAATTCCGAGGATCTAAAGGCTGTTGTTTCCAAAGCATGGACTTCCCTTCAACTCCATTATATTCAGAGTCTGTACCACTCTATTCCTAGGTGACTTTGGACTCTTTAAATACCAAAGGGATTAATCACAAAGTATTAGAACTCTCACATAGGAATTCTTTTATTTTTTTTAATGTTTTTTGGGTTTTTTTTGCATGCTACTCAAAACTCCAATTTAAAAAATGCCACCTAGTATCCACTTCCGGTACTAAATACTGCTGCAACAACTGCAGTTTGTCCTGTTGAAAACTTTTGAAATGGACAATTGTCTTTGATAAATTTTACACTTCAGTACTTACTTATAACACCCTTGACTACCATAAAACGGTCTCGCACTGACTTATTGCCTAATGGTTTTTATTTAAATTATTTTTTTTTTACCTATTTATTTGTATTTTTGGGGGATTTGAGCAATTAATACTATAAGTGAGATGATAAAATATAACAAATAAATAAATAATTTAAATCAATTAAAAATAATTTAATTAAAAAGAAAGAATAATGATTAATTAAAAAACCCTTTATTTTTAAAATGAGGCTGCTAGCTGGCACATAAGTAGTCAGAGATGCCGCAACCAAGAAGACTTAGTGGTAGTAGATGTATCAAGTTGCTGCCAGCTAGAGAACCAAGACGCCAGCAGCAAGAACAGGACATGCCATGGCAGTGGCGTGTGTGCCTACTATTATCGAATACTGCCAATGGGATCTTCAATGTGCCAGTTGATGGAATACTGTACACGAGGCACCAGTTTTACGTGATCATCTGACAGACGAAAAAAAAAACTTCAGGTGAATGATAGGTGTTAATATCTGACTGAGTGAGGATGTTATTAAAACCCCCTGCTGTGTAAAGATGATTGTCAATTAATGAACTGATGTTTATTCCCCCATTTACCTGATGCTAATCTGAGTTAGAACCCAGGTGCTTTATGGCTTGATTAAACAAGCATACCAGTGACATCCATGTTCTAATATTCAAACTCACCAGTTGCCTATGGCTATAGTAACATCTACTTATGAGGTTAATTAGATGATAATTTAATTGGCATAGAAAAACAATACAAAAACAATGCAAAAACTTTATTTCAATATCATAGTCTTTTAGTGATAACAGCATGCACAGTAGTTTTTTTTAAACAGAAGTAAAAAGGGAGATAAATAATGTAAAACCAGAAATGGGTTAAGTGAAAAATCCTTTCTGTCCAACAACTGTATGCCAACATAAGTGTCGTAGATCGTATTGATGTGCACAGACTTCCACCTTTGATCAAATATGCAATGCAAATAAAAATTGCAAAGATTTTTTGAGTACTAGTATTTCACTCATTTTTCGTAGATTTTATGTGTTTCAAGTGGATTACACGCCATTTGTTTACTTCGTAGATATGTCTAATTACGGATAAACTATTACTTATAACAAGGAGTACAACAGCCCATAATGAAAAATTGTAACCGATTGATAAACAAACGCTTTTTAAATGTTTTAAAATTAAAGTTCTTTCAAAATTAAAAAAAATGCTGATTTTTATCTTTTTTTAAAAATAAATTTATAGGCTGCAATTGAAAGAATAGTCAAGTGGTTCTGTGGGGGGTAAGATCGACAGATTTCGTGTTTTTTCGTCGAGCATTGTCGGAAGATCAAAGGAAAAATACAGACAAATTACAATTTCAATTGAATTTTTTTTCAGTAATAAAAACAATTTTCAAAAGATTTGCAATTACCCTTATTCAAAATGTAAAATTAACATTCATATATGTGTGCATAAACATTGTTAAGCACTTAATATTTTCAGAATTTAAAATAAACCAAAAAATTTTTTTTTAGAAAAGCCATATTTCTGCAACACAATATAGGAAATAATTAACTTTTGTAAAAAATTTTAAAACTATATTAACTGTTGATGACATTTTTTAACTATACTGGATTATTTTGATTGTATTATTTTTATATTTTTCAAAATTTCATTTAGCTTTTTTATCTTATGTTAGTTTTAAGGATTTAATATATAATCCTACGTATTTTTTATTTCATTCTATGGATATCTAAAATTAACTTGCATTTTTTAAATAGTTTTACATCAAAGATTTAAAATCTTAAAATAAATAAAAATAAATATCTTTTGTGACTTTCTCTTATTATAAAGATATTCATTTTCTTTCTGATTGCTCTTGCATTTTTACCACTGATTTTTACTGATATAGACATCTTTTTTGATAACATACCTGTTTTTAAAATCTAATTTTCGTATAAAATCTTGATCTAAATTTACATTTTCAAAGCTTATTATTTCGATCTTTTATAATTCTTTCATTTTTACCTTTCATCAAAGTAAAGTGTCAGGTAATATTTTAATAAACAATTGACCCATTTCCAGTTTTACATGATTTATCTCCCCTTTTACTTCCTGTTAAAAAAACTACGGCTGTCATTACTTAAAGACTATGATATTGAAATGAAGATTTTGGATTGTTTTTATTTAGTTTGTCTATGCCAATTAAATTTTTCATCTAATTAAGCTTTTAAGTAGATGTTACTATAGCCATAGGCAACACAGATGTCACTGGTAAGCTTGTTTATTCAAGCTATGAAACAGCTGGGGTTCTACCTCCAATTAGCATCAGGTAAATAGGGTAATGAACATTGGCTAATTTATTAACGATCACGTAGCTGGCGGTTTTAATAACCTTCCTTACTCAAATATTGACACCTGTCATTTAACTGAAGCGTGAAAATTTATCAAAGACAATAGTCCATTTCGAAAGGTTTCAACAGGACAAACTGCGGCTGTAGCTACAGCCGCAGTAGAAGTGGACACTAGGTGGCGTTTTTTAAATTGGAAAGTTGTCGATTAACCAATAAACAAGGCACATTTAATATACAATTACATCACAGAAGTATCTCTTACCCCCTACACCTCATTCTCGTCAAATATCATGCTCAAGAGTTTGAGATTTTGAAATCGTCAATACTGAGCATTCGCTTAAGTGACTAAGCCCTCGAAATCCAAACAAATTCCCTGTATCCGAATGTAATCTGTAAATTGTAATGTAATTTTTTCAGAAGACTGAACCTTTTGGAATTGCAAACCTCTCATGAAAAGTGATACCCATGACAATCAGTACTATTGAAAGTTACACATTACAAAGGTTCCCTGTCACTCAGGAGACAGACTAATTATCATCCTATCATCCATAATATCCGCTTATGTGACAAGGACAGTACTGATGTCATAGAATCATGTCGGTTATGTAATAATAATCAATACGTTGTTATGGTTTTTGTGTGTCAAATTCTAAATGTTTCAGAACCTGTAGTTTTATACATACGTGTAGTTTAGTACAAATGTAGACTTTCTTCTCGTTAATAATAGTTTACTGTTCCTTTTTCTTCAGATGTTTTCTTTTCCAAAGGAAATGAAACCAGGAACCAGCATAAGTGATAGAGATAATTTTAAAACAAAAACGTTCACTTTCCGGCAATTTACATTTTATTTATGAATACTAGTTCAACACAAAAATGATAACTCATTTATTGCGAGCTTTCAACTGATCAACTTTTATTTTCATTTTACAGATTTTTAATTATATTAAAAAATTAACATAAGAAATAACGAATATTAATAAATATGCGCAGGGACGTAAGTATTTCTATGTTAAATTAATGCCTTGTAATATCAATAATAATAATTATTAGAGACAGTCATGTTATTATATTTGGATGTTTATATTTATTATTAACTTGTAATATTTTGTGATTTTTTTAAATTTTATGATTGCAAACCGTATTAGAGGGAACAATTGCAATATTCCACTGTGACAGTATTTTTAAAATTGCTCAAAATTTCAAAACAATTTCGATTTATTGCTAAAATTGGATTCCCTTTTGTTTGTTTGTTTGTTTGTTTGTTTGTTTTGTCTATATATATATAGACCTTTCCCTGGTGTGAGTGAGTTGGTCTCATGCCGAGAAATAACTCCAATTTTTTTATTGAAAGCTATCCCGCTGTGGTCATCAGTATAAATTAATCAGCAAGAACACTGGGAATAGGAAGCAGTGTGTCAAATTTGGATCTGTTTATAGCTCCTTTTTGGATATATTTACAAAGGCGGTTCCACAAGGATCAATACTTGGCCCTGTTCTTTTTAATGTCTTTATTAACGACATCTTTCATTTTTTCAATAAAAGTAACTTGTACAACTACGCCGATAACAACACCCTATCATATAGCAGCAGTGACTTTGGTGATCTTGTAAGAACTCTAGAAAATGAGAGTTATATGTTAATTAAATTGTTCTCAGATAACCATATGCAAGCAAATCCAGATAAATTCCAGGCAATATCAATTGGTAAAAAAGCACATGATCTAAATATTAATTTTAATTTTAATGGAAACAAAATAATGTGTGAGGACGAAGTAAAATTACTTGGTGTTACTTTAGACTTTAGATTAAATTTCAACAGCCATATTTCTAATATTTGTAAAAACGCATCACAACAGCTCAATGCACTCAAGCGAATCGGAAATCAGCTAAGTAAATTAGGGAAATTGACAATTTATTACTCTTTTGTATCATCTAACTTTAATTATTGTCCTTTGGTGTTGCATTTTTGTGGGGAAGGAAACACTCAAAAATTGGAAAAAATTCAGGAAAGGGCTTTAAAGTTCATTTATAATGATACAAACACATGAATATTTACATGACTTAATAACAAAGAAAGACAATACTTACTGTTTTAGATACAAAAATTAGATGACTGTACCAAGGGTAAATACAACAAGGTATGGGTTACACTCTATAAGGTATGCTGCAGCAAAACTGTGGAATGATCTGCCAAATAATTTATGGAGGAAATGGGTTTAAACCGGTTTAAAAAATTAATTAATAAATGGGAAGGGTGGGGTGTTCTTGTGCCTTCTGCAAGTAAATGCACTGCAGCATACCGTATAGACATTAGCTGACATGCATGGCTCTCTGTCCTTAAGCTTAGGGCTACATTAGTGCTAATAGTTTAATGTTTTATGTATTGTTCTCTCCCCACCTTTAGTTATGCTACCTTCATATTTAGCAACATATATTTACAATGAATCTAGAGCGTCAGTCTGTTTGTGCCTTTAATGTTTTATTTATAAACTGCTTCTTGTATGTCATATATCTATAATGTCGGTGCCTTTAGCCTGCATTAGTGCTAGCTTCTTTATGTTCTTATACATAACTTTCTTGCTCTACCTTTTTAACATGTGTTGCCTGCATGATCAGCAATTATGTGTTTTGATAGTATTTATTATACCCCTCGCTTGAAAAGCGGGGGGTATATAGTGATGGGGGTGTCCGTCCGTTACACTTTCTCTTATTTGCAACTCCTCCTGTTCCACTGAATTTAATTTGATAAACTTACACAGAATCATTGTCACATAGTGCTATTGTGCAGCGGATATTTAACATTTTGATCGGAATGATATTTTGGGTTTCCCATAGAATAACGATAATTTACGATAATGACTTACATAATACAAAAACTTGGTTTTCGGACTCTTATTTCTCGGCATGTGTTCATACAGCGATGAAATTTCTCCAAAACAGCATAAATTATCTCTGTAATAAATTAAATTTAAAATTGCATTCTAATTTCTCTTAAGTTTCATGACGTCACCGGTATGAATTCCTTTCCTGGGGCAACAAATAATAATTACCATTCACATTCGTAAATGATAATTATAACTGTAACACATTTGTTTGTTTATTTCCGGTTGATTTCAAACTGCGACTATTATAGCTAATAGAAACAGTCGGGAAATCTACAAACTACCTTATGACAAACGGGTTTTTTCCAACTATCATCTCCCCGTTCTTCGACAGCAACATTTCAGCAGTTTCTCTTATACGTTATGCTAGATTTCGCAATCGGTATTCCGACCTGTCGCTGCTGTTGACTACTTTGAAGCTACTCTAACAAGGGTTTGATGTACCTAGCTTAATGTATTCCCTGCAGAAGTTTTGAATGGCTGTCACCATGACTTAGTTGATCGTTATGGAAAAACGATCAGTTTCGTTAAGTCATCGATAGTTGTTCCTTTATCTTTTTTTCCTAGGCCGAGTTTTACTGATATTATAATCCGAAGTTAGTTTTGTGATTTGTCGGACTATTTTCCTAGATATGACAATTAGTAACTCGACGGGTGTTGCAGGCACTGCATACTCGTCCGAAGCACCCATGGTATTATTGGGTTCGGTTTTGTGTACTGGTGTTATATCTAGATTTGTAATCGTCTTTTAACTTTTTACTCTTATTGTTCGGTCGGTTCCTTACTTGCTATCTTAACATTTTAAATGGGATATCTCTTACTTTTTGTCGTCATCGCTTAGCTTAGAAAAATTATGATATTTTGCTTTCGTGAAACAAGAGAATCTAAATTTTCATCTTATCGGGCTTAAACATATATGCATTACACAATTATACAGCAAAGAGATCCTTATTTGTAACGACTCAGACTTGAATGTTTCAGGTGTCATTAAACATGCTTTTAGATGGAGACAAAGACAACTAATTGTAATCGTTTAGTTGCATGTTTGACGGTTTCCTGCATCTTTTAGATAGAAGCTTCTAGATCACACATTTAATGAAGAATTGTTCATTCATAGCTCGGATATGTCTGACGGTAAAATATTTTAAATAATAAATATTTTGACGATATGCATGCACACGTACAGATGCACCATTTCATACGAAGACTCCAGTGTTTCAATCAATATTCTAAATGTGCTTCGGGATAAAGAACCATTGTTGGTAAATAGAAACAAATGTTTTAAGTTACAAAGGGAAAATGGGTGATTTTTTATTTTCCTATTGTGAATTCTTCATTTTATGTGAGCACATTCCAGCAGTACATGCAAATGGAATATACATCTTCCAATAGATAAGGTCCCCAAGCGCCTGGTTTTTTTTATTATATCCAAATTTTCTTGATAAGGGTATCTGCTGACAGAAAGACTACTTAATGCATAGAATCACAATTGCAAGATAGATTTCATCACTTAGAAATTTTGACGGTTGCCATCATGACTTAATTGACTATTATGGAATATCCGAGTCACAAATGACAATTTGGTTGTTCCTTTTGTCGCAACCACTATCCTTTCTACTTATTGGATCATCACAACCACTGGATATGACTAATTACAGACGGACGAAACTCATAGAACAGTACATGTAGTTGCTTTACATTCTGTTTCACCGGGACTCGCCGTTAGTTTACTAGTAGGGTTCGTATAATTTTGATTTTGTGTTTGTTATGTCTCTGTATTGTTGTTGTTCTCTCTGAAGTTTGTCTGTCCTTGACTGATCTTTTCACGAATACTACTCGGTATCTTCGATTCTTTTTTCATACAAAACCCACAGGCACTTGGGGTCAGGATAATTTTTTTTATGGAATAAAAAGCAAATAAATGAATTTACAGTGTATATTCACTCGTTTGGTAACTAGTCTGACATGTCTCATTGTGAAATATTGACCTCAGAAAAATAATAAATTTTTCTTTATTATATTATTTATTATTTTTCTGAGGTCAATATTTCACAATGAGACATGTCAGACTAGTTCCCAAACGAGTGAATATACACTGTAAATTCATTTATTTGCTTTTTATTCCATAAAAAAATTATCCTGACCCCAAGTGCCTGTGACAAAACCCATAAGCGTTTTCAAGATACTGCACATTTCTTCTATTATACTACCAGAAACATATAATTATATGTTATATGTCTCTGATACTACGAAGGGATTGTAGGTTTTTTTAGTGCTGTTGTCATGTAGGTACTAGGGAAGTGTGTTGCCATTTGATATAAATATTGTAAGAGATATCCAACTCTTTTTGACAATAGTTCCATTAATAAAACCTCTCAGTTCATGTTTAATTTCAACATGATTTATCTGATATTGATTTTTTATGTTTTTAGTGAAATTCGAATTTTAAATAATAATAAAAAATGCAAAAGTCGGATGAAAACGATAAATATAAATCATGATAAATGTGAAATTGAAGGTTTTATGTTATAGAACTATTTTGACAACAGAAATTCAAATTTTTTAATTCTGAAAATGATTTTTGATTTAAAAGAAATGGCGTAGACGCTTCTCAATCTATTACTTTGGGGCGCATTTCTTTTACTTAAATCTAAAATATATATATGTACGTTTTAAAATCATGATTTTGTGAATCAAAATCAATTATAACCATTCATACAACTCAATTTTCCAATTAACTGGTTTTAAACATGGCTTCTAATAAAACAGAAATGAAATAACTACACGTGCTTATATTTCACATGATTCGAAATCATGTTTTCAATCATTTAAACAGAAACGGTGAAACATTAAAATGATATTAAATCATGTTTCAGTCTCAAGTTGAAGGAATGCGTATCAAGCAAACCCAATCTATATAACTGTCATCATCCAATTCGAGAATAAAACAATAATGATTGACGACGCGAGCTGTATCAATTCAATTCAATTCTTTATTACTTTAAGCAGCAAGGCTCATCAGTATACAAAATATAATATAAAGCAGTGTACAATTTAAAAAGTGTCAATATATGAATATTTGTTACATCTGAGAAATTAATACGTTTCAAACAATTTTAGCTGACCTTAAATTAAATGCATGATAGATAAATTTACAAAGATTACGCAAATCTTTAACATTTTCAGTAGACAGTAACTGAACAAGTTTAAATGTAGATGGTTTCTTATAATAATATGACTTTAAATACTGTTTTCTTAAATCAGAATAGCATGGACATTGTAAAACAAAATGATATTCATCTTCTATAACATTTAAAACACACAAATTACACTTTCTACTAGCTCTTTCTATACCATAATAACGACCAGTTTCAACATATAAATTATGAGATGACAATCGAAGCTTAGTAAGAAATTTTCTATAAAAAAGAGGTTTTGTAAGATATCTTTGAAGACATATATTATCAACAACATGCTTATACAAAAAACATTTTGGTGAGCTATTAAGCATTTCAAACAAAAATTGCTTAGACTGATCATGTATCCTTTCCTTAACAAAAAGTAAGATATTTTTTTCTATTACTAAATTATCTTGATTAACCCAAAAATCTTGAAAACCTAAATGACATAATAATTGTTTAAGCTGATAGACCCAACTACTTTTATTATCAACTAAGTTTTCTAACTGGTATAAATAACAACTCTTAATAATACAATTTTTGGATGATAAAATTTTAAACCAAAATTTCACAATACAGTATAACCTCTGATAAATGAGTGGGAATCTTCCCAATTCAAAATACACCATAGCATTTGTTGTACATTGCTTGACACCAAGTAGGGTTTTGCAAAAGTCTAAATGCACCTTTTCAATTTTAGGGGCTTTATGATGACCCCAAATTTCAGCTCCATAACATAAAATGCTAGATATATAAGTATCAAAAAGTTTAATATGTGTAGTAATATTTAGGTACAATGAATTAACCTTAGATTTCAATGCAAACATAGCTTTTCTACCTTGCTCACTAACATGTTGAACAGCCTTAGAAAATTTACCATTATAATTCAATAATACACCTAAATAACAAAATTCATCTACTAACTGAACAATTTCACCATTGAAATGCCATACTTCATCAAAAGTCTTACTAAAACATAATGTGTACACAAAAAGGCATAAGACTTAGAACAACACAGTAGAGATAAATAGAAACACTTAGGACCGAGTACCCCACACGGAAAGCGAAGATCCAAAAAATGATTTGATGACAATGACGTCAGCGTCTCGTATATTAAGATAAGATAAGATAAGAAAACTTTATTTGAATTCGGCATGGCATTACTAACAAACAACATAAGCTCTACAGAGCTTTTGACCGAATAAATACATTATAAGACATTACAACAATACAAACAGCAATTAAGATACAATCAGCAGAATAAAACAAGCAAGGTAGTGGTTATAAGCACTATGACATAAAATAAGCAGGTTAAGATATGAGGACTAAACACAAGTTACAAGATACATTCACAGTATAAAGTTACATAAAATCAGCTGGTTTACATATAAGCACAACTAAAGAAGTCCCTCGACAAAATATCGCTCACTTTACCTGTACTTAAAAGCGTGTAAAACTATTAAAAGCAAAAACTAGAGGCTTCAGGAGTTTCAGTCTAGTTGTTATAGCTTTTAAGTTACTGGTCAAAAACTAAACGTTTCTTAAAAAAACAATAACTCCTATAAGGTGACATAAGACAATTTCTAAAAAATTCAATGATTTGTAGGTTAATTTAGTATCTAGGTGCTATAGACTTAAATTCATTACATAAAAACTTATAACATCATTAAAGGGCAATAACTCCCAAAAAGAGTCATCTGATAATTTTGGACATGGTAATGATTTGTAGGCCTTGCCTTATTGATCATTTGTGCAATTCACAGTTTCAATTTAGCTGTTATTGCAGTTAAGTTACAGGACAAAAACTACAAATTTTAGTAAAAATTGTTATCAAAGAGCATTTTCCTTCTGATTTTTTTTTGCTATTTACAGTTTAACTCTAGTTTTTAGTTTTTAATTTTAAGGCAAAAAATGTTAATTTTGTATAAAATCATCATTAAAGGGCAATAACTTCCATAAGAAGTCATCTGACAATTTCTGACCAATTAAGTGAATTATAGAACTTGTTTTGCTGATCATCTTTGAAATAGAAAGTTTCACTCTAGCTGTTCTAGCCTTTAGGTTACAGAAAAAATCATAAATTTTAATAAGAAATCGTCAGTCAATAGCAATTACTCCTATAAGGAGTGATCCAACAATTCTGGATCAACAAAGTGTTTGTAGACATTGTCTTGCTGATCATTGAAAAGCAGTTTACAATGTAAATCTAGCTCTTATAGTTTCTAGTAATTTAGTAAAAACTGAAAATATTTGTCAACAAGTGTGGACACAGAAAAACGTCTCGCCTGCATTCCGCATCAGTAACGAAAATAAATTTCGTCATAAGCATTACGTTAATAGCATTAAATATCAGCAGCGGCCTGTATACAAAATATTGTCACCATACCCTGCATAGTTACAGGGGAACAGCCATAACCCAAAAACTTTAACGTAGTCGCTGGACCATGAAATTGAGGTCAAGGTCAGGTGGAACCTACCAGACAGTCATGTACTATTCATCAGCAACATATATACTAAATATTGTCATCCTACCATGCATAGTTACAGAGGAACTATAGTAACCCAAAAACTTTAACATAGTCGCTGGACCATGAAATTGAGGTCAAGGTCAGGTGACACCTACCAGACAGTCATGTACTAGTCATCAGCAACCTATACACCAAATATTGTCATTCTACCATGTGTAGTTACAGAGGAACTGTCGTAACCCAAAAACATTAATGTAGTCGCTGGACCGTGAAATTGAGGTCAAGGTCAGGTGACACCTACCAGACAGTCATGTACTACTCATCAGCAACCTATACACCAAATATTGTCATCCTACCATGCGTAGTTACAGAGGAACTGTCGTAACCCAAAAACTTTAACGTAGTCACTGGACCGTGAAATTGAGGTCAAGGTCAGGTGACACCTACCAGACAGTCATGTACTAGTCATCAGCAACCTATACACCAAATATTATCATCCTACCATGCGTAGTTACAGAGGAACTGTCGTAACCCAAAAACTTTAACATAGTCGATGGACCGTGAAATTGAGGTCAAGGTCAGGTGACAGGTGACTGACTGGCAAGTACTCAACATAAGCTACCTCTGGACTAAATTTGATGGACCTAGGGCTTGGGCTTACAAAGATATGAAGCAAGATGTCAAGTGTTTAGCCGCCGCCGCCGCCACAGTCGGCGGATTCCCATACATATGTCTCGCCTCCAGCGACTTTCGTCGCAGGCGAGACAAAAATTGTAATTTAGGGACAATAACTCCTACAGGAAGTCATTACACAACTTGGGACTAATAGAAACATTTGTAGTGCTTAATGTGCTGATGAATTTGAGGTCATGTTTTCATATGCTATGATAATTTTTGAGATAGTTACCAAAAACATGTGTTGATCCCTACATTCTATTTTATTTAACAGTAACCATCTTGTCGGTTGATCAACACCCTGGATAAAAATTTAAAACTTGGTACCCTGAGGATGATTGTGGCCATGTTTGAAAAAGTTGGCCAATTGGTTTTAGAGGGGAAGAATTTTGAAAATTTTTATACAGACGACAAATGATAAGAATAGCTTACCAGGACTAGAAGTCATGTTGCTTACCTAGCAAGACAATCAGTTAAACTGAAAAAGCTGAAGAAATCATCCATCAATCAGGAATGGCAAAATTAACAGACAATAAAATGACAGTAAGACTAACTACTAACTAGAGGCTCCCAGGAGCCTGTATCGCTCACCTGAACCTGAAAACAAACAACCCTTTTTTATCCAGCTTTTCTTTGCTATAAGGAATTGCCCAACACTTCTGCAAAAGGCATTAATTTTGACCTTTTAAGGGAAATAACTCCTATAAGGAGGAGCTTTTGATGCTTAGAGGGAGAAGGGAGGTTCACTTCAAAGTTAAATTGATTAAAAAAATGTTCAAGGAAAATAATTCCTAAACGGTTCATCAGACAATCTTGACCCTAAGTCATTTTGGTAGCCCTCATAGAGCAGAACAATTAAGCAATGCTAACTTTTTCTCTAGTTCTAATAATTTTCAAGATTTTGAGGCAAAAATGGCAAAAATAATCAATTTTGACAATTAAAGGGCAATAACTCCTATAAGGAGTCCTCATACAACTTCAACCATATGGAGTGTTTCATAGAGCTTTTGATGCAGATGAAGGCATGTCTCTTCGGTTTTCCTGTATCTGTTACACTTTTTAAAATATAAGCCAAAAACTGTATTTTACCCCCCCCCCCCCTCCATTCTATTTTTAGCCATGGTGGCCATGTTGGTTAATCTGCAGCCATGGTTGGTGCAAACTTGGTTGAGGACATTTTACAGATGATGTGTACAAAGTTTCAAAGCAGTACTATCAGTGGTTTCAGAGGAGAAGAGTTTTAAAAAAATTAATTAACTCATTCAGCCCCGATCACGCTTTCAGGCGTGTTAAGATTTGTGCAATCAGTGGCCGATCCCGTCTGTACGCGTGTTTTGTTTTCATCATTCAATGGCCGATCACGTCTATAGGCGTGTCAAATAGGTGGTTGTAAAACGTTCTATGATTGGTTTAAATGCAGGGAATTCCCGAATTCTTTCAAATATAAGCTAATGAGAAATGATTTTACTGTTCTTTTTATATTTTTTCGTCATTTAAAAGGGCAAGGTTAAATTACCAGAGAGGATTTTCCACACGTGTTTCATTCATAAAAATTGTAAACAATGGCGGATTATGAAGCAATTTTCGGTGATGATGGAAGTGATTCAGAGGAGTTTACTGGCTTCAATCTAGATAATTAAGGGGAAGCAGAAGAAAGATATTTGAATCAATTAAATGTATTAAACAATTTTTATTCCGATATTAAAATTTCCGACTTGGAATTATCCAATAGTGACGACTTTGACTCCGAGGATGACACCGTTTTGGCCGAGATTGCTCAATGGAGTGATCATATTAGACCAATTAAAATCATGGAATTTAAAGGTCCAAATCCATACAATAAAGAATTTTTTCATTATTTATTCCAGTGAATGAAATTAAAAATACATATTAAAACTGTAAATAAATGTACATAATTTTGTAAAAAGTGTTTGATAAACTTAAGAAAAAACAGGAATTATGAAGAAAAAATTATATTACTGTGTAGATAATTTTATTGTGAACATTGTGGGAAAATTTCATGGATTTCTGATGGATATTTACAGAGTAATTAAGATAAGAATGCATGCATGTGCATGATGTTTACAAATCTAACTAATTAGATAAAATATCTCTGGGGCACAAGCAGCTAGAAATATAAAATGATGATGGGGCATTATCAGCAGTGATTCTGATAACAGTGATGGGGCTAAATGAGTTAATACAGATTAAAAAAAAACAGTTCAAGGGGAATAACTCTTAAACGGTTCATCAGAAAATATTAACCCTAAGTCATTTGTGTAGCCCTCATAGAGCAAAACAATTAAGCAATGCTAACTTTTTCTCTAGTTCTAATAATTTTCAAGATTTTGAGGCAAAAATGGCAAAAATAATCAATTTCGACAATTAAAGGGCAATAACTCCTATAAGGGGTCATCATACAACTTTGACCTAATGGAGTGTTTTGTAGGGCTTTTGATGCAGATGAGGGCATGTCTCTTTTGGTTTTCCTGTATCTGTTATACTGTTTGAACTATAAGCCAAAAATTGTATTTTGACCATCCCCCCCCCCCCCCCCCCCGTTTTTTTAGGCATGGCAGCCATGGTTGGTGCAAACTTGGTTGAGGACATTTGACGGATGATGTGTACAAAGTTTCAAAGCAGTACTTTCAGTGGTTTCAGAGGAGAAGATTTTAAAAAATCAATTACAACGGATTAAAATTCAAAAATCTTGACTCTTAAGCCAGTTTTGTAGCCCTCATAGAGTAGAACAATTAAGCAATGCTTACTTTTTCTCTAGTTCTAATAATTTTCAAGATTTTGAGGCACAAATGGCAAAAATCATCAATTTCGACAATTTAAAGGGCAATAACTCCTACAAGGAGTCGTCATACAACTTTGACCCAATGGAGTGTTTTGTAGAGCTTTTGATGCTGAAGAAGTAAAGTCTGTTTGGTTTTCCTGTATCTGTTATACTTAATGAACTATAAGCCAAAAACTGTATTTTGACCCCCTGTTCTATATTTAGCCATGGTGGCCATGTTGGTGTGTCTGAGGCCATGATTTGTGCAAACTTGGCAGAGAACATTTTACTGATGATGTGTGCAAAGTTTCAAAGCAATCCCTTCAGTGGTTTTGGAGGAGAAGATTTTTAAAGAAAAGTTAACGACGACGACGGACGCCAAGTGATTTATCAAAAAATTGTTTATTTCAGAAAATACTAGTAGTGTTCACTTACAACATGTACTGAAATACTAGTAAAACAAACACTTTCTCAAAATAAAAAAAAATATTTTTTCAATATAAAACAATAGGCAATACAGAAGCATTCCAATCCAAAGGTGGAAAACACCATGAAGACATTTTCTAGAACACTTGTTACTTATAACTCGGTTATAAAATTCTTGTTTTGCTTGAAAAAAAAATTAAAATAAAGAATGGGAGGCACATGCCCCTTTGTGGATCCGCCCTTGGAAGTTAACAGATAAATGCCCTGTCCCTATTCAAAGCAGCAAGAACTAGTATGATTCTTTTTTTAGGATCAATAAGATATGCAGCACCCATGCAGTTTGAATGCTCTGAACCAAATAAACTGACAGATCTTTATCAACATCTGCATTGTACTTGTTGCACATCAGCAATGTGAAATAATGTCTCTATATAATCACAGACAAAAAACAAACTCAGTATTTACAAAATCATGTTCTTAAGATTTTTTATTTCAAGTATAATTTTTTTACCACAATACCACTGCAAATAAAATAATTTGATTCTAGCATATTTACAGCTTAACAAATGCATAATGAAATATGGGACCAGTATAATTATTTATATATAGTTGACACTGCCATATCCAGGAATTTTCATAAGGAGCAAGAATTTGATCTTAAGACGGCCTGCTCTGGGCACAATTTTATCTTATTATGGGAGCTTATGGACACATTTTATAGAAGTTGATTTGTAAAAGGGGGTAAACCCCACCCCCGCCTACCCCAAATCTGTGACTGGTTGATTTGAAAATTCCTGCCTAAATTAAGAGTAAGGGCTCAAGTTCATGTACGGTATAGATTTATTTAAGTTCAGGAAAACACAAGTAAGATTTTATTTGGTCTGGTAATGGTAGTTTATTGGCTTTAAATGTTACACCAAAATTCAGCTGAGCCCTGACTACTGTACGACACTGTTGTTTTAAAGAAGGAGGAGAGGTCTGTAAATTACGCAACTTTGACCAAAATTCGCCATTTGCTTTTAACTGTTTAAGAATGTCTACAAGCCGTTCATTATCACAATCACACTGCCAAATATCATGGCGTACTGGAAAAATAAGTCCAAGACTTGTCAGGATTCTCAACATGCTTAAAAATTTGTTAAGTATTCTATTAACAGTTCGGTCAATATTAATTTGCAAGGTATGTTCAATTTCAAACAAACGACATATTGGTTTACAATATAAAATCTCTTGGAGTATTTTGTTTTTTGTATATGATGCAGTAGACAATCCATACTCTGTAAAAATATCATGATACACTTGTTCAAAAGACGTTGAAACCACCTGCGAAGAGACTATTTCAAGGTCAAACATTGCTTGGAAAAAGGCTTTTCTTTGGTAACCAGTCTGAGATTCCTCAAATGGATTAGCACCATTTAACAAAAGATATTCAGTAATACCATGAAAGTGTTCATCCATTCTACACCTGAATGACATAGATAAATTTATTCCTTTTTGTTTCACAAGCATGTCAGCTATGTCATGTCTTTCCATTAACAGTGATATCTGGAGCGGTGTATTTCCTGTGTGGTCGAGCACATTCACATCAGATCCCAACATAAGAAGTTTTTGTACAATTTCACAGCTTCCAGATATAATTGCTTGCATCAATGGAGTCCGACCTATATCAGTCTTGTATCTGATATTTGCACCATGTTTTATTAACAGTTCTACCATGTCTGTACTCTTTATTTGACATGCAGCATGCAAGGGAGAAAACCCATTTTTCGTACTAAGATTGACATTACATCCTAGTTCAATCAAATGTTGACTCCTTTCAATGTTCTTTTCTAACAAGCCATGCATTAACAGAGATTTTCCATCTTCATCAACTACATTTATGTCTCCCCCATTTTTTTTATATTCATCAAGCAGCTGTTTATTTCCATATTTTAATGAAGAAAACAAGTCCTGCATGTTGTTTCTATGGTAAAGTCTTGACATGTGTTACTGTATCACATCCAATGTGACAACCTGTAAAATGTAAAAAAAAATACATTCATATAAGAAATAGAATAATTGTGATACTTTATTACATCTGCAGCCTAGCATATATTTGTTATCAGATGAACTCAGATTTAAAACAAATAATGGAAGATACTGACAAAGGACAGATAAAACCACCGTTAAACAAAAGGAGTTTTTTGGAATTTCTTAATTTTGCATATCAGACCAGCATAAAAAAAACTTACTCTGTCTGATTTTAACTGATTGATGGGTGTCCGAGAAGAAGCCTTTTAAGTATTTTTCCATTAGGTTTCTATGCTGAACAAATTAAGTCCTGTAGGGGGAGCAAGCTTGGATTTCCAATTGAGACAATCATCAAGGATGGGATGCATGTATGCAGATCCATACCTACATGTATATTAAGATATATGAATCCTACCAGATTATTTTAAAGGCAATGACTATGGCATTTCTATGAAGTTTTACCTGTAATTTTCAATAACTTTTAAAGAGGACCATCAAAACAATATTGCTAGTAAGTTTTGTTTCCATTGGTTAACCAGTTTCAGAAAAGAATCCTTTTTAAACTTTATCCCATAGGTTCATATGTTAAACTATGTCATGCAAGGGTGGCCATTTTGATATTTGGATTGGAATAAAAAACATAAACTGTAAAGAAGATCATCCAAACAATATTGCTAGAAAGTTTTGTTTCCATAGGTTAACAAGTTTCAGAGAAGAAGCCTTTTAAAACTTTTTCCCAAAGGGTCCTATGATGAATTAAGTTCTACAGTGGCAGTCATTTTTAACTTCCGATCGGCCAAAAACATAAACTTTATTGAGGACTATCCAAACAATATTGCTAATAACTTTAGTTTTGATTGGTTAACTGGTTTCTGAGAAGAAGCCTGTTTGTACTTTTTTCCCTTAGGGTTCTATGTTAAACGAAGTCCTGTGGTAACGGCCATATTATTTTTTTCAATCCAAATAAAAACACAAACTTTGTAAAGGTCCATCCAATGATCATTATGGCCTAGTTTGGTTTCAATGGGCCAAGTGGTTTCAGAGAAGAAGATAAAAATGTAAACAGTTTACAGATGCTGCCAACGACGACAACAACGATGACGGACGCAAAGTGATGACAATAGCTCACCTGACCCTTTGGGTCAGATGAGCTAATAAAAAGGGCCAAACTATACTTGGTACCTTCATGAAACATGGAAATACTTACTGTGTTTAGTACAAAATTATTTCATATCTATATGATTAGCCTTTTCAAATATTTTTCACAAACGTTTCTATGCTAAACAAAATCCTGTGGTGAAATCTGTTGCATCCTGGATTTTATTTTAAACAAAAATCATGGATGGAATGCATGCATACAGATCTATGCCTATTTTAAAGTAGTTGAATCTTATAAAAAGGGTCAAACTATGTATGTTTCCTTTGTGAAAAATGGTGATGCAGACACTCAATATTTTTAATACAAAATTATTTCATATCTTTGTATATATTCATATATTTTTTCCTCCCCATATAAGGAATCATGATTTCAATGCCCTACACAAAGGCATCCTGGCCAGGGAATTTATAAGATAAGATAAAAAAATCTTTATTTGAATTCAGCATGAAAGTACATAATCAATATCAACATCATTAGCTCTACAGATCTTTTAACCGAATAAATACATTTTAAAGGAGCGTCTTTTTACCTTAGAACACCACAGAACATTCAAAATAAACTACCACAGGCATACTTATTATTATTTTTATTTATATTTATAAAAGTTTTTTATATTTGTACTTTTTTTATTTTGTTAAGACGGACAATGAATTTTGTAAACAGATATAAATATCTATTTTCTTTCCCATTTTTCTTCTTATGTTTCTAAAATCATCTCTTGTTATATATTTTACAATTTATTTGTAAATAATATAATTATAAATCTTTATTATAGATTAGAAAAAGAATTCTTTCACTTGATAATTTCTGAAAATAGAAAATGAGATGAAAAATTACTTAAAATTTTTTTTGCACTATTACAATGTGTTTTAGGATTGTTCTTATACTTTATCCTGGCAAAAAAAAATGTTTTTCATCTCTTTTTTTCAAATTTTTTTAAGACAGGAAAAATGTACTTTTCAGAAATTATGTATATATAACCATTTTTCAGATTATTCAACGTATTAATCTCAACAAAAACATTGTAATACCAATTGAATTCTTTTAACTGAATTTTTTTTTTAATTTAAGAGCCTGATAAAATTTCTTTTATTTAAAAACACTGAGCCTATAATCTGGATAATATTACTTTTGATTTATTGTTTTTATTTTCTAATTCCAAACTGAACTATATCATAATTTATCATTAAACAAATCTGTTACAAAAAAATAAACAAATTGAGATGCAAATAAAATGACAGTAACTACTGTCACACCTGTATTAATCGATCATGTGGTGATTAGATTATTTTTCTCATAGCAAATCAAGTCATTATCTATGAGAAAGGTTTAAGCTAAAGACAAATGATTTATCCCCAGACCATCCGTCCCTCTATTTTTTTTTTCAATACGTATTAACAATATAAATAAATATAAGAATATACATGTACTGTATATTATTTCCTTTTAATTATTTGTTTAATTATAAATGTTTGATTTGTGCACAAATGAGGTAATAAATTACCCGTTTGATTTTTAAAATTGCTTGTTTCAATGTGTTTCAACCCAATTATGGGTAACAATGCAAAATGCAAAACTAAAAGCTATAAAAACCTCCAACGATAGTGTTGCTAACCAGCATCACAGTCGATAGCTATAAAGGTAACTATTATCACTATAGTATAGACAAACATATTTGCATGCATCATATCCATGACAGATATTGCATGAAATGTGCACCAAATTAAAGTGTTCTTGTTTGTAACCTAGCAACATTATTTCATGACTGTTTAATGAATGTAACGAATGTAACCCTATGGGCACAGTATGGCTATATAACCGTATATGGTGCATATTTTTTGCCTTATATGTACCTTGAAGACATTCATGTATAGCCTATCACATTATTTACATGAACCCATGTTCTTTATTTCTGGTGGATTAGGATATAATGGAATCAGTTGTATACTTTACCTATAGTACATCTGTTAACTCTTATAATGTTAATTAAAACGAGGCCATAACCGAGACTGTACAGAATTTACAATCGTTGTTCAACATCCGGATCAAAATTCAGACCTGTCACATCCGTCACGGTCATTCCATGCAGCTTCTAGTTAACACCAACATTAATTAATTTTAACTGTGACTTCGGAAATAAAGGTAAAAGATTATGCTCCAAAGAAAAAGGCCATATGGCGATCTTCAGTTAACAATGCACGTGTTGATTTCTTGACGAGTTACATTTGGACTTGATTTGAGAATAATTGGTAACATCATTGTCATCAAGGACTCGTACTACAGAGTCCTTGGCAACGTCATCTGAGACTTGTATATAGTAGGATTTCTGTTTCTGATTCCCTGTAGGTACCAATCTTGGCTTTTATACAACGGAGTGGTGGGTATGACACTATAGTAAACTTTACAGTGTCTGTCCAAGATTTTGCCTGACAAAATTAAAAACTGCTACCGCGTTTGGTCGAGTTTATGAATACATGTCAGATCGGCACTTGGTCAAAACGGCACCTGGTTAAATCTGCAATTAGTATAGTCAATTCGGCACCTCAGTATGGTTAATTCGGCACCTGATATAGTCAATTTGGCACCTGTGTTTTTTTCTGAATTTATTATAATATGTTAAATTAAAAACAAAAACGAATGAAAGATAACAATGTTTATTTAATTTCATTAAAAATCTAGCACATATAAACACAACAAGCACTATAAAATCAAAGAACAGTTCATAATGATAAAGTTATATATTTAATGATTTAAAAATCATTTCAATTCATCATATTAAAGTTACAGTAAATGTCAGCATTATGATCATTACTGTGCAGGAGGTCCGTAAACCGATGCACATTTCCTTAGTAAATGGCTGGCACTGATGGTGTTGTTCTTGTATTGCTGCCACAAACTGAAAATCATTTGCTGAACCTGACGGGTCTGTTTTCTTTGATGGCGTCTTAATTTTCCCTCTGCAACAAGTCATAGCTGTAAGGGAATATCTTCTGCTTCTGCAAACAGTTCACAATTCAGGTGATAAAATGGAACTGTTCCTCTGGTGGCTTTCTGTGCATTTAACCTGTTGTGCCACCCTTCCACGTCATTATTTGTTCGAATAGATGTCATGAAAACACACCAGTCTTCAACTTGTATCTTTAAAAATAATACACCTGGAACAGCTTTCACACTGCAGAGCTTCCTGTCTTGGACAAACTATTTGACTGCACTTGATGCAACTGTCATCTGATATCGTGGGAATGATAGTTTGAATGATAGTATCTCATTTATATATATTTTTTCCATTTTTCTCACTTATTAAACAGCTTGGGCTTGGGCCTTTTAATCTTAATTTAAAATCATTTAGTTAACAATCAAGAAACACTTTCAGAGTCCTTATTACAACAACAAACCATATAATTTGTCAAACAAAAAATTAATTAGTTACTTTTTCAAAGGAATTTAACCGTCTAATCATCGATGTTATTATAACAGTATACATGTACATTATCAAACTTAATTACAGTTGTAAATTTCAAAGAATCCCCCAATCAACATCAATAATTAGTAATTATTTTATTTTAAATTGTAATTTTCAACATGTCATGTATTAAAATTTGTTAAAATTTGCATTTTAAACAATTTCATTGAAATAAGTATAAATCATTTATCAGGTGCCGAAATCCAATGCCCATTTGACTATACATAGGTGCCGAATTAACTACTTTCCAGTGCCGATTTGATTTTTTTTAAGGTGCCGATCTGACTTAGTGCAGATTTGACTTGCACCCAAGTTTATAGTCCTTTTGTAAATCTCATATTACACACTTTTTGAAATCAACAATTATTTTCCACAGCTAAACGGCGTTGTGAAATTCAGCCATTTTTGTTTCTAAAGGGGTCTAATGTTGTCACTCTCAGGCACAGAGAACATAACTGGTTCCCAGATATAACTTCAACTTCGATACTTTTTTATTGTTTAATGTAGTTATTTACATAAACTATATTATCATTAGTTCAAGTATCCTCTGCCGTCCAAAAAATAATCCTTCATTTATTTCTCTAGACAAAAGATTCTGCAATAATACAACAGGTGTTTCCACCAAATTACCATCGGTTGAAGCGATACACAGCGCAAGACATTTTTATAGCCAAAATTTGAGTTTACTGCCATACTTCAAAATATGACTAATGATATGTAAACTTTACCTACCTTTGTTTTATTTATTTTACATACCTTAGATCAGATAGCACAGCAGAAAAAAAATAAAGCACAGATGTACCGCGGTGCTTAAAGGGCCTGGGGAGAACACTGCCTTTGGTTTTATTGAGGCGGGATCTTCTGGGGACAATACAACTGGTGGACAGATCATCTATAAATCTGTTTCCTTTAGTAGGCCAACTTTTTAACTCTTTATGTAATACCAAGACACCAAATGATGAGATAAACCAGTCAGTGCTATAACACTAATTTGCATGAGTTTTTTTATTCAGTGATAAATGCAAATGATCAGATAACACACAATTCTATGTTCATTTCTGTTCATTAATTTATGTTGATATACAATTAAATATTTAATTATTTCCTTATCTCTCCTCTTCATTCTCCATTGGCACATAAGGCATGATACATTTTATCCACCTCTAATACTCTCATTGTCTTAATCCATTGCCCTCACAATGCCAAGTCATTTCATCCTTGTTGATACTTGTATTTTGTCTGGATTAGTGGCCTTAATAGGATAGTACAAAAATAATCATAATGTACTATCATTCAAAAACAGTTAAATTTTGTTTTCATTTCAGTACCATCTTAATGGAGTCTTACCAGAGACAAGAATTTGCTGTTTGGGGCAGGAAGCTAAAAAAAACTTATGGCAGTAGGAAAAAAAAGTTAAAAGTTTTACAAGACTTAGACATAACAGTACAACGTGGAAGCATGTAAGCCAAATTATGTCACCGTAGTGTTTTGAAAGTTTTGATAACAGTTAATAAAATATTTTTCTGTTCTTTGTATAAATGTTTTCTTGGGTAGCAGACTGAGAGTTTGCATGTTGGAGAAAAAAAATGGCTGCATATGGTTTTAAATTGATCAATACCTCTTATAAATTTTCTTTGAGAAGTTATTAGGTGATGTATAAGCCATATCAAAATACATTTACAGGTTTTTGTTCACAATAAAAACATACAATTAACACTACAACAAAAATGAATTTCTGACACAAAATCTGAAACAAATACAAAGTTTATTAAACATTTAAGTTAATGGGAACGGTCAGAAATGCCAAATTTTTGTAATTAATAGGACATACAAATTCATGCAAATTTGACATCATTCATTATTTTTATCTTGGTTATGCTTGGGATTAAGTAACCAATGGTAATAAAATCCTATAAAACATGTTTCCTTTGATGAACTGTCAAATTGTTGATTTACAGCATTACAAATTAAAACGAATTGAATTTGCAGTTCTAGGTTTTCATTGACTAAGAGGAAATGTTCTTAATTACAGTAATATTCTTTCAGAACTTTCAGTTTTTTTAACACTCTTCTTTTAGAATGTTTCAGCTTATGCAACTTTTTTTCAGCTATGGACTGCTAGGACCAAGTGGTTGTGGCAAAACAACACTATTGAGATGCATTTTGGGTAGACTTCATCTAGATGGTGGCCATGTTGTTGTTCTTGGCAACAGACCAGGTGCTCCTGGACATGGAATTCCAGGGAGCCTTGTGGGATACATGCCACAAGTAGGTTTATGTTGCTCTGTAAATATCATACTTAGTACCAATCAGGTTTCTCTTATCATTTAGAAAATAGTGTTGATTTTAATGATACCTATATATCAAGAACATATCTGACAAACACTTTGATTGAAAAATTTTTGAATAATACATAGATACTATTATTGTCAGATCCTACCAATGTTTCAACCCCTAAGAAAAATTCTTAGGAAAAAGTATTTTGATAGAATTTATTAATCAGTTACATTCGACTATTTACAGTTACATGAAAACCTTACTTGTTTTCATTCTCAGGAAACGGTCCTTTTCAATCTTTCCATTCATTTGTACACAATTACATGAAACTCTTTCTTGTAATCTTTTACAGGAAGCAGTACTTTTCAACTATTGCATTCACATGAGAATCTTTCTTGTTATCATTCCAGGAAACAGCACTGTTTAATGATCTGACCATTGGTGAAACATTGAAATACTTTGGTTACATTCATGGGATGTGTTCTGTCCATGTCCAAAAAAGAACAGATTTTCTTCTCCAATTTCTGTCCCTCCCAGAAAAAAATAGAATCATTAATACCCTAAGGTAAGAAATTTTGTTTCTTATATTTTTCTGTGTCATGTTGACACTATTTTGTGCATTTTTACAAGTTAAGAAATAAAGCAAAATAAAAACCAAATAAAGTTAAAAAAATAGACAAGATGTCTTGAATTATTTTAAAAAACAGTAAGGTAATACATATACAAATATACTGATGTACCCATCTTAATTGGTGTTTTAATTATTCAATTGATGTAAATATAAATAATAATTTATAGATTCTATATGTAGCTTAAATTGAAGACATTTTAACTATTTATACATCTAATCCTTGTTTTCAATATGTTAATTATTCATATATACAGAAAATTATTTTTATTACTTTTCATAAATCTTCAGTCATAAGCATATCAGAATCATGACACATAAAAAAGATTTTACAATTATAGTGGTGGACAGAAAAGAAGAGTGTCATTTGCAGTGGCATTGCTACAAGAACCAGAGCTGTTAATCTTAGATGAACCTACAGTTGGCGTAGATCCTATTCTCAGAGAAAGGTAACTGTTATTAAATGCCACTGTTTATCTTTATGAACCTACTGTTGGTGTAGATACTATTTTCAGAAAAAGGTAACTAGTATTTAATGACACCATTGATCTTAGATGAACCTACAGTTGGCGTAAATCCTATTCTCAGAGAAAGGTAACTTGTATTTAATCCTTGTTCATATACAAAATTATACCAAGCTGTTATGAAATGATGAGATAAACTAAAAAACTAACAAATACACAGGTTTTTGTTTGACCTTTGCATTGTGTAGTATACAAAGCAAATTGTACTTGACTTGCAGCTTGATACAATGTCTGGTGTTTTTCCCTGGGTGCTCCACCCTCTATGACAAATACACTTTATTCTGTGAAACAGCTGAAGATTTTTGGTAAAAGTGATTAAACCCAGTGAATCCAATCTAGGTCAGTTGCACTTTTTTTTACGCTATAGTTCTGGGAATATCATATTAACTGGAATATAAGCCACAACTTTATACTCCTGAAATTGACCTGCATCTAATTAAATTGTATAGTACAAAATTTTTTGTGATTTTTTTTTCCTATGAAATACTATAGACTTATTTGTTATTTAGTTAAGTAGGATATGTCTTATGTGCAGTTTTATCTTCAATGTATACTATATATGGACAAACATTGTTTCTCCCCAAATGTGACAAGGCAGCTTATATTCCCTAAAGTATGTTATAAGTCGAGACTGTTAACTGATGTATTTCTCATTATAATCTTTTAAGAAGAAAGCACTTACCAGTACCTTTAATTTAGTCTAAACCGTTGCTTTTAGAAATACTGTAATATTGTAAAGCATTATACCCCCACCTCGAAGAAGATGGGGTATACTGTTTTACCCTTGTCCATTCGCTCGTCTGTCCATCCATAACAACAATTTTTGTAACAGTTTTCTAAGCAACTATAGGATGCAGGAGCCTGATATTGTGTTCAATTATATATATTGTATAGTTATCATAATCATTGTATCTGATTTTTTACCCCTTGAGGGCCCTTGATTGGAAATAAAGCCATTCTATTCTCTTCTGTTCTATTCTATTGCTTTATACTATAGTACCACATGGTATATAGCGGTTTTATCCTCCTTAGCCATCTACTTCCTGTTAGCGAATACTTTATGTGGGATATTACTAGATTTACCTTGTTTATTTCTTGACATGCAACAGTAATACAGTCATGCATTCTATGATTTGAGAAGGGTTTTTGTCAGAAATTTTTATTGTTCTTTCAAGGTAAATGATTTATAATTAAAATTCAAAGTTTTCAAATATTTCAACTTATGTTGTAGAATATGGGAACATTTGATCAAGATTTCTAAGGATACTGAACATGAAACAACCATTATAATCACAACACATTACATAGAGGAAGCCAGGCAAGCTGACATGGTATGTCGTTCTCTGCCAAAGATTTATTTGGTTAATTACCAAAGTTTAATGTATGGGATGGAATTAAAATGTTTTTTTTGTTTAATTGGAGCACAAAATTGGTTTAAGGATAAATATTTCACAGAAAGTTTTGAATAGTTTGATATTTGTCCAGTACTTGAAGACTCCTAATCTTCGGTAGGAAAACTGGCAATCCTTGTCAATTAGGATTGGAGTCGAGCGCGCCCTACCGGCAGTGAGACTGGAACCAGCAACCTCAGTGTTGACAGACCACATGGTCAATAGTAGACAAATTACTTTAACCATTTGGTCACCAAGGCCCCCTAGTAGGCATTCAACCCTATTTTGACATGATATCAATAAGTAAAAAGTCTAAGAATGAAAACTTGACAGTTATTTTATTGTAGACACATAACATCATAAAACTGTTCTATACATGTTATACTGTAACTTAAAATTTAATTTAAGTCCTAGGCTGCTCTTTAAAGCTCAATTTTGGGAATCTGTCCAGAAATTGCACTGGCCCCACAGGGGACTCTGAGCAAACACAAGACCACCTGCTTATAGTTGCCAATATTCACTTTCATCCATGAGTTTCACAGTTATTGTCGAGTAAGAGAGGTTAACATGTGACATTTATCCTCCATCGGCACTAAAGTTAATTATTTATCTTTTAATGATAAGAAGGTTCAATATTTCTCTAATATGAGAATCACAGAGGTAAGTTATTTTGTGTAACATTTTCTCTAGATGAAGTTACATTTGTATCTTCTTGTGGCAGGTAAAAAAAATGTCTTATATAATAACAAGGTTAATCTTCTCATTGTTACTAGATCTAGAGATGTGTGTTAAGTCATTGTCAGAATTTAGCCACTTGCTTTCTCTATAACAGGTTGTATTGTTTTGGGCACCTAGCAATAGGTATGTAGTGTTTGGATCAGAGAGGTGTTTTAATTGCAGGAATTGTAGTAAACATATTGGTCTTTACATAATATTATATTTTACAAGCTTGAAAGTGCAATATATTGGAATAGTATTCAACAATGTTCATGCAATTTATTGTATATAAGAACTTAAATTGATCAGAACACTTTTCTAACATGTCTATAATGTCTTGAATTATAAGTAATATTGCATTGCCTAGAATGAGGGAATACCTGATTGCTTACTTTCAGTTTTTACAGGAAATATTTTACTGCTATGGGATCATACACAATATTTTAAGAATTTAAAACTGTTCATTATTTGGTTCACTGATACATACATCTGTCATTTTGCAGGTTGGTTTAATGAGAAATGGTAAACTATTAGCAGAAGACAAACCTAAGAAACTATTGGAAGTTTATAAAATTAATGTAAGTTAAAATAAATCAGGTACCTTAATCATATTCATCACATTTTCTTGCAACTTTTGTAGTTTATAATAATAATTATGCATGTTAGGATCAATTCACTTAGCTTCACTAGTCTTCAGCGAGTGATGGTTTGAAGAATCTAATACACAGTTTTTATTATTACTTTGTGAATATTTAATACAGTTTTGTCAATTTCTACTTGTTATATTCGAACATGTGATTTAAATTCCTTTTTTCACTACATGACCACCAACTCTGCTCCAAAGTCAACATATGTCATGTGACTAATGTTGACTTGTCAATATTTGTCACATGACATTTGTTAACTTTTGGAGAAGTACATTTCACTTAACACAACTAATTCTGGACAAATAGATATCATCTTCAGATATGTTAAAACAGTTTATTTGTTTATTGTGAAATTGTTGCTCTTTATTGTTTAAAAAATTTGTCTACAAATGAATTGTCTACCTTACCAAAAATAAACTATTTTATAAAGTATAATAAAACATTTGACTACAGCTTTATTGGTCAATGGTAGAAAATGATGAACCCTTTGATCTGGACTCTCACTGATCTGACCAGTGCAGGTCTTGGGGTCCATTATTTCCTCCTATTGACCATGAAAGCAGTAATTTTTTGTGTAATATTTGTCTCGAACACATTTGTGTTAGTAGATTGACGAACAGGAAGTGGTAAGTTATTCCTTTTAAAGGAGGAGTTAACAGATGTTTTAAATTGTTTAATTGTTAAACTGTTTTTGGAATTGGGACATTTAGATGTTATTGTATATGGTATGGATGTTTTTCTGAAAACACTGACAAAGACAGTTAGCTCTCAAAGTGATGTGTCTTTGTGGGGTAAGCAGTTACTTCACATGGTCTTACCCATATCATGCGTGTGCCAGTAATATAAAAACCCCAAATAATCCAACTCACCTGATTGCTAGAGATACATAGCCAACATACTTGTACATTGAATTATATAGCCATGAGAAAAAAGAAAGAAGAAAAAGTTCATGCATGAGAGTTGTTCTTCTCAGTCCTTTTTGTTTTTACTTTCAGAGTTTAGAAACTGTATTTCTCAAGCTGTGTTATGAAGATCAGCCTGATGAAGAAATTGTTAATTGTAATTTCTCGCACAAGGTAAGTGTATATGGTATAGAATTCACAACTTACACCC
The DNA here is from genome assembly GCA_944474755.1 of Limnoperna fortunei. Taxonomy (NCBI): domain Eukaryota; kingdom Metazoa; phylum Mollusca; class Bivalvia; order Mytilida; family Modiolidae; genus Limnoperna; species Limnoperna fortunei. The sequence continues at coordinate 90,854,039 of OX104112.1, read as the reverse complement.
AGAGGACAGGAAGGTTATTGAGTTCAGGATGTATTTTATCCTGTTAATTTTTTTTAATAGTTTTTACCAATAATAGTCATGGCAGATTTATGACAAATTAAGTATGAGCAGAAAATCTTGTACAAAGCTTACGTACAAGTTAGGGAATTTTGGTTTTCCTTCAAACATGCATTTGAATATTAAAAAATAAACTTTACTTTCAATGTTTTACCCCATTTTTGCTTTATTATACCCCTGCTCGACAGAGTCGGGGGTATATAGTGGTCCTCATGTCCGTCCGTCCGTCCGTACGTCAGTCCGTCGCGCCGTCCGTCCGTTCGTCCGTCCACATTTGGTTTCCGGATGATAATTCAAAAAGTTTACATCCGATTTGAATGAAACTTTGGGATATTGTTATATATCAGGTTGGTAAGAAGCCTATCGATTTTGGGGGAAATCCGTCAAATTTCAAGGTCACAGTCCACGAAAAACGTTAGAAATTTTAACAAAAAAGTTGTTTCCGGACAATAACTCAAAAAGTTTACATCCGATTTGAATGAAACTTTGGGATATTGTCATATATCAGGTTGGTAAGAAGCCTTTTGATTTTGGGGGAAATCCGTCAAATTTCAAAGTCACAGTCCACGAAAAACGTTAGAAATTTTAACATAAAAGTTGTTTCCGGACAATAACTCAAAAAGTTTCCATCCGATTTGAATGAAACTTTGGGATATTGTTGTATATCAGGTTGGTAAGAAGCCTATCGATTTTGGGGGAAATCCCTCATATTTCAAGGTCACAGTCCACGAAAAACGTTAGAAATTTTAACAAAAAAGTTGTTTCCGGACAATAACTCAAAAAGTTTACATCCGATTTGAATGAAACTGGGATATTGTCATATATCAGGTTGGTAAGAAGAATATTGATTTGGGGGAAATCCGTCAAATTTCAAGGTCACAGTCCACGAAAAACGTTAGAAATTTCAACATAAAAGTTGTTTCCGGACAATACCGTAAAAAGTGTCGTATTGTCTGCAGTTTTTTTCTTTTAATCTAAGTCGGAAAGGAATGGTGCGGATTATAAGTAAATACAAACTCGGTAGAGTTTTTTTGGACCCGTTGATTGTTGTCACTGGCGGTCGCCATTTTGTTGTTGTGTTAGATGCGGTATTTTCGTACTATTCTAACGTGATTCTTTTATAAACTTTCATATGTATACTTTGTAATGATATTAATTTTACTTAAATTATTTTTGTTATATGATTTTAATTATATATGACGAATAAAAATTGAAACGGATACGAAAATAGAGGATGTGTAAAATACAAATGGCGTCGTTATGTAACCTTACAGTACGTTGCAGAAGATCGATGTTTTGATTGCAATCTTTGAGGGATTGAAATAAAACATGTTATCTTTTTTCTTTTCTTTGTTTACGTTGATAAATGAAAGTTGACAAATCGGTTTGGTTTCGAAATGTGTGAGTATTCGTTTTAACAATGATCAAAAAAGACGATATGACAATGCACAATTTTAATTTTATTTATTACAATCGTAAGAAATAAATAAAACGATAAGCATTAATGATATTTTAGAAGAGAATAAATTACATGTTACAGTAAAAACTTTTTTAAACGCGCCCAAGTCGGACTCGGATGTCTTCATCTTGACCTGTTTTGTAAAAACTTGTACGTGCGGATTGTACATGCATATAAGAATTTTTCCGCAATTTTCTGGTCCAAGAAAAGTGTGCGGACAATACGTAAATGCGGACTATATGCACCGTTTTACGGTAACTCAAAAAGTTTGCATCCGATTTGAATGAAACTTTGGGATATTGTTATATATCAGGTTGGTAAAAAGCCTTTTGATTTTGGGGGAAATCCATCAAATTTCAAGGTCACAGTCCACAAAAAACTTTAGAAATTTTCACAAAAGCGGGGGTATCAGCGATCGCTAGATCGACTTTGTCTAGTTTTTATGTGTGGTCAAAATTTCAAAAGTTAAACATTTTGAAATGAATGAATATTACATCAGGGAATAAATAAATTTTAAAAGCAAATATGGATACAATAAATCAGTTTTATTTGTTATAACTATAAAATAAAGGTGAAAATGTATTTCTAGAGTTAGCAGTTTTATCAAACTATTGTTTTAACGGTATCATCCCATTTAATCAACTTTTGATAATAAGATATTCAAATTTTTTTCTTGGTGGTCGGGCTGTGTATATCCTGCATTCTTTTAACATAGAGTAAAGCATTTAAAAATATTTTGTTTGTCTTATAACAATTACATAACAGTTTAAATTGAATCTCTTCTTTAGAGGTTGCTTTTGGTAGGTGGGTCATCTTCAGTGTGGTTGATTGGTTCATTACAAGATAGCTCCAACAAAGAAGTTCTGTGGTCCCCCCCCAACCCCCAATTTTTACTGAATGCACAACCTTATTGGTGTTTATTTCTTCATAAGTATATTCTGTATATGTTAGTAGTCAAGCACATTTTTTCTTGTGTCAATTTATCTTTAAAAAGAAAAGACTTTTTTTTTTCATTTCAGACCATTAATACCAGATCTGCATGTAGTAACAATGGGGCAGACATAGGGGAGACAACTCCATTACTAGGGGTCAGTGGAAATACTGTTGACTGTGAGCATTATTTCTGCTTTTTTTTTTGTTTACAAGGTTTTAAATGAAAATCCTGTTTAAGAGATTGGTGTATTGGCCAGTCAGGTCAATGTCAAGGTCACTTACTAAAAATAGAATACAGTTTCTGGTCAATAACTTTTGTTTGGATAAAGCAATCTTACTTAAACTTTGGATATAGCAATCTTGAATGAAGACCTAGCTTGGAATTGGATTTGGGACCAGTCTGATCAAGGTCAAGGTAACTGTAACTAAAAATAGAAAAACAGTTTAAGGTCAATGACTTCAGTTCGGATAAACCAATCTTGCGAAAACTTTGGATATAACACGCTTGCACGAAGACCTTGTTATACCCCCACTCGTAAGGGAGGGGGCTATATTGCAATCACCTCGTCTGTCTGTCCATCTGTCCGTCTGGTACAAACTTTGGTAACTGATTTCTCGGCTTCTACTAAAGGGATCGATTTCAAATTTAGTGCATGGCTTTAGCATGATCAGTTGGCTTTCCAGGTCAGCCAGTTATCTACTTCCTGTTTTCAGAGCTGACTTAGATTATTTCAAGTCAAAAAATGAAAATTTTTCATAACAGATTTCTCGGCTTCTACTAAAAGGATTGATTTCAAATTTGGTGCACAGCTTAAGCATGATGAGTTGTACTGTGCCTCAGTCAGTTATCTACTTTCTTTTTTCCGAGCAGAAAAATGGTCCAGTCGGGGTATACTTAGCACGACTTAGTGCTGGTCCATGTTTGGGATTGGAATTGTGGCCGGTCAGGTCAAGGGCATTGTTGGTAAAATAGAAAAACTGTTTCCGGTCAATATCTTTAGTTTCAATCAACCAATCTTGCTGAAACTTTGGATATAGCAAGCTTGCGTGAAGACCTCGCTTGGGATTGGATTTGTAGCTTGTCAGATTAAGGTTAAGAACATTGTTACTTAATATAGAATACAGTTACAGTATAAATGCTCAGTCTACAACTAAAATTAATTGTTGAATTGGTGAAGACTTGGTTTCATGTCCTGGCAATGTTTCTTGTTTTGATGTAACTATATTTTCAGATGACCTTACCTTGATTCCTGTTTGAATTATAAAACTGCACAACAAGCTATGCTTTAGTTAATAAATTTTTATTTATTGCTTGGAGTGGTCTATATTCTATATTTTCTACCTTTTCATATTTCTTTTTTGCTGCAATGCTGTGACTTTTTTTAAAGTCCTATTATGCATTAGACAATTTTATTACATCTTATATTACTAAAAGCTAAAGGCATTTTGTAGAGAAATCTGCAAAATTTGTTTAAAGGAATATTTTTTAATTTCTTTTCAGGTTATAGAGTATATAACCTCTTGATAAATTCAAAATATTCCCAATAATTTATTTTAACAATAATACTTGGCAATTTTAAAGATAAAAACAGAGATGACATCAAGGAATTTTAAGGGCATAAAAATAGATAAGTGACCAACACCAGTTATTTGTTGTTCCTATTGAACTGGCAAATCAGATTTCAGCAAATTATTTAATTGCTGTTTTCTTTATGTTCCTGTCATATATGGCTGGGCATTAAACATCAATTAGAGCCAGTGGCCAAGTGGTTAAGGTACCCCCAGTAGTTCGTCTTCTATTGATCACCTGGTCTGTCAACACTGAGATTGTGGGTTCGAGCCGTGCATTCAACTTCACTTAATTGACAAGGATTGCCAGTTTTCCTACCGAATTTAGGGGGTTTTCTCCAGGTACATGTACTCCAGCTTCCTCCCCCAATAAAAACTGGATGCCATGATATAGCTGAAAAACTGCTGAAAGTCTCATTAAACAACATTCAAACAAACAAAACAATAAACATAAATTAATCACCCTTTCTTATAATTGTAAGAAGCAAGTGTTCAGATTTATTGAATGATGGAAACATCATCTTCTTGCTTGAAAACTACTGGCCCCAGAAAGTAAAAATGTTTTGCTCAGCATGAGAATTTTTAACAAAGGAAAATGAATATTTGATTGGATGAATTTAGAATAAAAGCAAAGATAATTTTTATGGTGCTGGAGCCAGTTGCATGTGTTGAAGACCGTAGACAGTCTATAAAATAACGAATAAATATACGTGTATATCGTAGACAGTCTATAAAATAACGAATAAATATACATGTATATCGTAGAGAGTCTATAAAATAACGAATAAATATACGTCTATATCGTAGGCAGTCTATAAAATAACGAATAAATATACATGTATATCGTAGACAGTCTATAAAATAACGAATAAATATACATGTATATCGTAGACAGTCTATAAAATAACGAATAAATATACATGTATATCACAGACAGTCTATAAAATAAGGAATAAATATACATGTATATCGTAAACATTTCTCAAAAATTGTGTCATTGGATCTTGGAATTAAAAAATAGATGAACCTTTTGAAGTGTTCACATCAATGAAGACAATTTATATTTAATAATTATTTTACTGTTGCCTTTTTAATAGTTAGCACAACAGCCTTTGATTCTCCTTCATGTGACTGCAGTTTTGGATGTCCTTCTATCAAAAATATATTTGCTCAATTTCTAAAGAATCTCACATCAATGAAGAGGAATATTGGGTAAGATCAAATATTTTAAAATGCTTACTATTGTTGTATTTACATGTAGCTTGGGCAATTTTTCTAGGTTCTCTGACTCCTTTAAAGAAGCACACTTTTTAAGAGACGCCGCTTTTATATATGTAAATATATATTGCAAATTTAGAATTAGTCTTATTTTGACAAATATTAAGTGAAAAAAAGGATGAAAAATGTTTTTTGTTTTAGTCTTAGTATTTAAGTATTGAATTCACTGGAAGCCTGTTGCTTTGTATAACCTTAAACAGAAGGGAATTGAGTTAATGAATATGCAGTTTAATTTAGAAATGTAAACATTTTACTGTTTTAAACAAGTATATTGGTCATTGCTGATGATGTACTGTTATTGATTACTGGCCTATCAAGACTCGGGTTCTGATTGGGAGTAAGACTCTTTTCAAATGTTTTAACCAACTATTTTTATTTCCTACCCCAATAGAAACTAGATGCCATCTAAAGCTAGAACAAACACACATATGATGTTGCAGTTGGTTCTAAACTTGGTACACAGTTACAACATAATGGGAAAATTCTGTAGAGCAGTGACAAATATTTCACACTTGAGTGAATTCAGACATGGGGGGGGGGGGTGTGTTTACTAATGTGTGCAAAGCTAGACATCAGTGTCTACAGACACATTTTCTTGTTTCTTTACAGATTTTTGTTGTTCCAGTTTATTTTACCATCTATACAGATCATACTGTTTTGTATCTGTATAGGGAGGACACCTTATGATTTGACCATGTCTGTTGTCAATGACGACGTTGTCGGTTTCGGTCATTTATTTCTTGATTGTTTAGATAGATCTGCTATTCATAATGTAAGTAATATGATTTGTGATTGTAAAGTAAATACAATAAATAAATTACACGGATTTTGTGGGGACAGGCAAACCACAAGTTTCAGCACTCAATAAAATACAATTTCAATTTCAAATTTCAAATAGGAACATATATTAGAACTTAAAATTGATACCTACTAAATCTATATGAATCCAAGGTAAAGTTGAGTCCAGCCTTAATTGTCATGAATTGTCAATAAAGGTAACATTTTCTTTCTTCCAATTAAAAATGAGATTAAATAAATCTGTGAGCTAATGCTCACTACTGATACTCCCGCCTTCACAAAAAGTATTCGGTAAACATGTAGATTACCAAGGAGCATAAAATTGCTATAAACCAAATGGGACGATAGGATAAAGCAATATGCAAAATATCAGGGTTCTGCATTCTATAGTTGTGACAGAAATTTTTTGTTATTACCATGGATGATGTACAAGAGTAAAACTGTATACCTCCTCTTCTTTGCAGCGGGGTATAAAGGGATTCCAGTATATCGTAGAAAAATTGCTGAAAGTGAAATACTTTTGACAGAACTGATACCAGCTTTCTTTTATTACAATGTATTACACAGTTTCCAAAATTATTGAATTGTTATGCATTTCTTTACTCTGTTGGATGGTGACAATAAATTCTTGCAACATAGGTTTTTTTTTATGAATAATTTGCTTTTTGTTTTAAAAAAATGCTACAAACAATAAATATCCATATTTTTAATAAAAACAAAACAATGCAGTAGATTTTGCAATTTTTTAGGGTTGCAAAGCAGTGCTGTCTGCTTGCATGACAGAATAAACCAGTTAACAGGTTATTATGATTTTTAGCAGAGAAATCACAGTGTCTTGTTATCTTCTATACAAGAATTTTATTTATACCTTGTTTGTATTAAAACAGGTATCATATAATGATTTAAATTCAGCCATGCAGTCAGTAAAAGAAGGGAACAGCTGGGGTGTCATAAGTATAGGCAAAAACTTTTCTATAGACTTACTGGAAAGGTAAATAGTTTAAAAATTCAAATCTTCATATAAGCTGCAGATTGCCATTTGTCCCGACTTGTTAAATGAAAGCGCCTGAAATGGTACACTGTACACCTTGGTCCCAAGATGACCTGTATTCATCCTCACAAGTCAGGGATCTGTGTTTACACATGTCCAGAAAACCCCGGCTTTTTTGGTTAAGAAATTCTGGGGCTTGATGCAGGTATGATGAAGCCATTGAAGCCTGGAAATTTTGTAACTAAATTTCTTCATGCTTTTGTATACACATGTGAACACAGAAACCCTGACTTGTGAGGTTGACATGTATTGAACAAGAATCTATTTTATAAGACCATCATGTTTTGATCCCTCCCAAGTGAATTTTAAATTGGCTAAACCTGTCTTAAAAGGAATCTGTCTTATGTGGCCACTCTATCTCTCATTAAAGAGGTTTGACATGTGTATATGGTTATTGTCTGTTTTATGATAGACTGTTATAGATAAATTATTAAAATTAAACATGACTCCTGTTAAGTCATAAGCACTTTAAATTTGCCTAACAGCAAATTTTCTTCCAAGAATAGCATGCAATATTATTTTTGGGCTTTAATTTTTCTATAATTTAAACAGATATTCAAAACACTACTGATCAGGAGGCCATTTTAGAAAGTTGAAAAATGAGAATGGCTATAAATAGATACAACAAGCAATGGTATCATTCAGATAAAAATCTTGTGGTAAATGTTGATGTTATAAACTATGATGAGGTTTACTTCCTGTCTTTGTTCATGTCAGTACTGCAATGCGCTGTCTGATGCTACTAGGTAACTTTGGTTTGCAATAGATAAAAAATTCATGAAACTTTCTAAAATGTCAAAAAATAAAACTGTTAATTAATAGTATTAATTAATCAAAAGATGTCATTGTTCTCAATAATCAAAAGATGTCATTGTTCTCAATAATCAAAAGATGTCATTGTTCTCAATATTTTTCTATTGTCACACACAAAAAATTCAGATTATTTCTACATTTATGAATTGTTTTGTAGATTTACAAACATAAGAAATATATCCAATTCCACAATAGAAGGAAGTGAGATTAAGCTGCATCTAGATATGACAAGTAAGATAGTCTGTCACTTGTATGGAAAAACATTTGATTTCTCCCTTATCTAAATGTAGTGGGTATATTGTCTTGATTAAATGTAAAATATTTTTGCTGAATGTAAACCACCAATCCGTCTCTTGCTGTAGGTCAGGGGCTTTCTCCTGGTACTCCGGCTTCCTCCTCAGTAAAAACTGGATGCCATGATATAGCTGAAAAATTGCAGAAAATGGCATTAAAGCCAATCAAAACATACACACAAAGAAATGTAATTAGTTAGTGGCTTTCCTGACAAAATATTTCTACGTGAAATTAAGTCAGACCACACTTCAATTCGTTTTTGTTTCTTAATGTGAAATGAACATGCATTTCGATTTGAATATGCCATTCTAAATAAGTTAAAAATTCTAGTAGTTGCACCCAGAATTACAACTGGATTCTCACTGCAGGCAGGGTGTACACGACTCCAATCTTAATTGACAAGGATTGCCAGTTTTCCTACCGCAGGTCAGGGGTTTCTCCAGGTACTCCGGCTTCCTCTCCCAATAAAAACTGGACGCCATGATATAGCTGAAAAATTGCTGAAAGTGGCGTTAAAATACCATTCAAACAAACAGAATTACAACTGGCATTCTGACCACAGGATTTTTACCCTATAGTGAATTACCGGTATATAATATTTAACCAAACTTATTGCTACCGCAGGTAAAGGTTTTCTCTGAGTACTACGGCTTCCTCCACTAAAAAATTTTTATTTGTCAATATTTTATACCAAGAGATAGCAAGATATAAAATGAATACAGATATAAGGTCTGACCCTATTTAAATTTGAATAAAGGCTAATTGCGCATATGATGTCAGAATTTTAATGCTTATTAGAAATGTGTTCTCAATGCGTATGAAGGACACAATATTAAAATGTGTATATCAATAAGGTTATAAACCTTGTTTATTTATCTCATCTGCTAGATTTTGTAGGCAAAGTAACTGCTCACTGATTCATTTTTATAATGAATGATTTGTATTCAGCAACTTAGTTTTTGTCAGAGCTCAAATCCATACTTGTTTGTGTTTCAGATCAGCAGATAGCATTAACGATACAACAGTCAATAATGGAAAGTTTTGAACAGTTTTCCAGTATTCTTCTAAAGAAGTTTAACATGAATCCATCTCTAGCACAGCTTCCTGTAGTGGTCAGTATCAATTGTAACATGTTTCCCATCAAAAGCTTTGAAGTTATGTATAACTTTAGTGGAAAATGTAAATAAAACTGGGTAAATAGTTTGTTTGTTTAATTGTAGATTGTTGTTATTGGTTTGTTTGTTTGTTAGAATTTTTTAGCTATATCATGGCATCCAATTTTCATTGGGGGAGGAAGCTGCAGTATCCACAGAAAACTCCTGAACTTTAGGAGCACACCCTGTCGGCAGTAAGACTAGAACCTGCAACTTCAATGTTGACAGGCACATGATCAATAGTAGACTAACTACCTTAACCACTCGGCCACCGAGGCCTGTTGTTAGCAATGGGACAGAGTATAGCTGTATTATGTCAAATCATAAACTGTGTAAGCATTCATCAAATCACCTAGTTTTCAAGCACATAACTTTATATTATTTTGAGTATTTTATTAACATTTTTATATTTAAGACAAATGTAATTTAGATTTATCTGTTATTTCTTAATTTTAACTATTTTTAGAAACGATAAAAGATTTAACAATTTCACATGTTCGTTATATTTTTTGTTCTTTCATGACAATGTTACAGTTGTTCAAATCTTAATCAATTTAATGTTTTTTATGTGTAAATTTTTAGTTTTAAGGTAAGATACAAATGTTACAAGCACTATATATACATGTATAATATGTTTGCGGGTTTTTTGTCAATTTTTAGCCTCAAAGTCAGGTACAGAGGATACAATAACTATAGATATTATTTGTTTAGCTTTTCTTAGCTTCAGAGGCAGCTTATGTTACAAATGATTCCAGCTTTAACACCTTCATCTGTTTATCTAATATAGATTTCAGACCCAGTTTGTTTAAATAATGGTCCAATTTAACAAATTTTAAGCATGCTGTAATTTCAGCTTTAGATTTTACCAATCTTTGGTGTTAGTCTATTTTTAGCCTTACCAGCGATTGAACAAGTATTAATGAATTGTAGCTTTACCAATGTTGTGTTAGTCTATTTGTAGATTTCTGAGCCACTCAGTGTAACAAATAGTTCAAAGTTGACATATGTGAAGAATGTTTTATTTTTAGCTTTCAGAACCTGTCTTTGGAACACTTGATCCTAGCTTTACTAATTTTATGGCTCCTGGAATAATACTCAGGTAATAACTGTATACTATTATGTACAGATAAAAAATGTCAAATTAAACGCATGTTAAAGGTATCCTGGACTGTGAGGAACATAAATGATATTACCCACTGTTTATCCAAAATCTTTAAAACGATAATTGCTGCTTTCACTAAAAGCTTTTTCAGGTACAAATAGCTAGGGTGAATGGGCTTAGAAAGTCAGTACCTCCACTAGAATTTAAACTGCATTTCCAGAAAGAATTAATTGTATGGTGCTACTCCTACCTACCTAGATAAAAAACAAGTCAGACATTATCGGAAGTCTGTAACTATTGAATACCAGTCATTAGTGAAGTTAAAAAAAAGGTGATATTCAGAAGTTTTACTACATGAATCACCACAGAAACCAATGTAAAAGTTTGGCCCCCATCACTTTGTGGCAGATGCCCTACACTGATCAGTCTTTCAGAACTAATCATGTCCAGGCTGTAACTTTTTTATCTTTTGAGGTAGGCTTTTGATATTTTGAATGTGTGTAGATAATATCAAGGAAAAGTGTTGCATACCACGGTTGATGACCTTTGACCTTGACCTCAAGGTCGGAGGGGCCCTCAGAGATGGGTACCATCTCACTGATATCTAGTTTTTATTTATTTTTAGCATTACATTTTTCATGGCAACAGGTCTGACAACTTTAGTTTTTGTTATGGAGAAGAAAGAAGGCTTACTTGATAGAAGTATGGTTGCAGGTTTGTAAGAGTTACTTTTTGAAAAGATTTTGTCAACATTTCACACTAGTTCTCTTAACCACCTGACCAAGAGCATTTGGTTGTTGGTGCAGTACTTAAAAACCACAACCAACTAGTTCTCCTAATTCTTTACTATCTACATAGAAACATTTTGTAAATGAATTTAATGTATTAAGGTGAAAAGAACAAGAAAGCAATATCTTCTTTGGCCTTCGGTCTCAGTCGTTATTGCTTTACTTGGACCATAAAATCTCATACACAAGACAATAATTGTGTATTGTATATGGCCATACACATATATATAAGTAAACACTAAACCATAATTGAATAAATATCTCAATTTACAATGTCCATGCTCACCTTCTTTTGTCAAATTGAGGACTATAAAATTACTCATTACATCAGTACACTTATCAAATTTCTGTTTTGCCAGTATGCTAGTTAAAAACTAAAATTTCTGAAACTCTCTCAGACTTGTTGTGTAAGAAAAGGTAGGAATAAAAAAAGGATTTCAGTTTACTTTTATTTCTACAGATGAAATTCTCATAAAACCCAGGATTTTTCTATGAAAATTGATTGATTGATTTATGTTTATTACTTTGATCTTAATTGGCAAGGATTGCCAGGCTTTCTAACAAAGGTCAGGAATTTTCTCTTTGTACTCCAGTTTCCTCCCCCATGAAAAACTAGATGCCATGATATAGCTGAAAATTGTACATTGGATTAAACACCATTTATACATTATATAATTTATACCTATCTTACAAAACCATCATGCTTAGATCCCTCCCAAATGACTGGCTAAACCTGTTAAATAGGAACCTGTCTTAAAAGGCCACTTTTTCACCTATCTCTCATAAAACTGGTTTGACTATATATGGTTATGGTCTTGTTTACATGTATGATAGACATTAACAAATATATTATTAAAATAAAACATTACTCCTTTCTATTTGCTTAACAACCAGGCTTTTTCTTTCAAGAATTTCATGCAAATATCATTCTAGGGCTTAATAAAAGCAGGTTGCCATGATAAAGTTGAAAAATTGCTTAAAGTGGCATTAAACACCATTCAAACAAGCAAAACATATTATCATACAGATGATAGTAACTTTTTTGTGTAATCAACTCCTTTTATAGTTTTTGACACAGATTGCAAACTTTCTTCCAACAACAATATAATCTGTTACCATGGTTACCCATTTTTAAAAGCATGTGCTTAGCAACCTATCGAATTATTAATCTTGCAATATTTTAATTTTAGGAATGTCAGCTTTTGAGATCATGTTGGCTCATGTCCTTACTCAGTTAATTGTTATGACAGTACAAGTTGGTTTGTTACTTGTTTTTGCATTGCTAGTGTTTAAGGTAGGTTAATACATTTGACAGATATCACATTGTCTGGCATCAGATCTGATCGTACATGCCACTTCACCAAATTAATAAGGTTAGATAGGTCCCACATGCATGTGACAGACCTTTCAATAAAAGTTATAAAACTTTAGGCTGTTTCTATTTCTCAAAACTGAAGGTTTGTCATCTCTTTTTTTCAGCATACTGTTGTACTTTTAGAGAGGTTTGGGAAGGGGGGGGGGATGGGGAGTCACAAAAAAAAAGACTAATCACAAATCCCTCTGAACAATAGACCAAAATCATAAGTCATACAAAGAGTAAGACAATAATTTTATTATGGAAACCAGTGCTAAAATAAATTAGATATTAAGATCAATAACTTGCTCAAAACTGCAGGTGGGTAAAATAATTGTCTGGGAATTTGCACGTAGACAAAATAACTAGTTATTGTTTAACGTGCCAATGCGCAAATGACTAGTTATTTGTTTGCCATGCAAAAGCATGCCAAATTTACAGGGTTACTCATTTATGACTACACAGTCCCCTTGTTCTTGTTTGTGTTTAGTACATATAATAATACAGTTATGGCCTTCAATCAACTTAAGGTAATATCCAAATTATTAAATCTCAAAAGAGTTATTTTTTGTTGGTGCTGCAGCCCTTGAAAAAATAACCTTTCTTGATTTAATAATTATGGATATTACCTTCATTAAGGCCATAATTGTACAATAACATGTAGAAGCATGCATTTCAACTGATTCATTTATAATATACCAGTATATAAATATAGTAACAAATTAACCATTATTAAATTATAATTATTTGGTTATATAAGACACTGTCTTTCTAATCTAATTTTTAAAATTACATGTAAGTCATTAAATGTCATGACCATGTCCACAAAATTTACATTGATCAGGAGGTGACGAAACAATCCACAAAATATAGATTACTATGTTTCTGTTGTAATTAGGACAACAACTATTATTGAAATTATTTTTTTAATTTTTTGTCATTGTATTAGAAATAAAGTAAAAGATTAAAAAAAATGATATTTTTTTTTCAGGTTCCTTATGAAGGACCACTTATTTGGGTCGTATTACTGGTGCTTGGAACAGGATTCTGTGGCATGACTTTAGGTTAGTAAATGGTTATTTATTGGGTGCATCAGTGTGGATTAAAATTAAGAACATCAATATTTTTGTTTTCTTGTCAACATTTTGTACTTTTGATCAGCTATATTATCAGAAATAATTAAAAATCTGGAAATTGTCTTGTCATTATGAACAACAATAGCACAGGAAATGTAATTTTTCCCAGAAGCCCTAAAGGAGTTTTTTGGCCAGTTTTGGTGCTTGCACCACTATCCTAATATTATTTTATGTTATCAGCTAGGCTATCAGTTTAAGACTTAAAAAAAAATTTATACATGTGTATTTCGAATCTTGGACATTTTGTACATGAATATGTCTGATTTATTTTGATTCCTGTAGCAGTCATACATGTATTCAATTTTTTATATGCCTTTCTCTACTTGCACAGAATTCATTCATATTTTTAAATACTGACATCCAGCATCTATAGATGTATGACCATTGCTTTAAACAAATGTATGTGTACTTTGCTTTTTTCTATACCTGTACTGTATACCATGTTAACTCATTTGCTCACTCATGCTTCATGTATAGCTTGGCGTCATCTATTTCAAGGTCTAATAATATCTTTTGTATAAATAGTATTTGTTACTATTCATATCTTACTTGTTTCAATATATTTTAGGTGCAATATTTTCAGCTGTATGTGACAATGAGACGTCAGCGATACAGTTAGCTTTAGGATCTGTATATCCCATGTTATTGTTAAGTGGTATGTATTGGTATATATTACATATGGTGTGTTGTATTATAATTCTGATTGGCTAAGCCAGTCATGTGACTTATAGAATATTCCTTGTGTCATTTTACAATCAAATGCATTCAGGGTACCTTGTTTCTATTTTTAAACCCGTCCTGAATATAGCTGAAATACTGCTCGCTGGACGTAAAGCAGACATCCAATCAATCAATCAGTCAATCAATCTATCTATTTTTAAACTATGTTACTATAACAAACCTGGATATACCGTATAACTGGTAATCTTTGCGGTAATTTAATTTTTGCGTTATTTCGTGATTGACACTCCACCGCAAAATTTAAAATCTCATTAAAAAAGTATGAAGTATTCCTATCCGTAAATAACGGTAAAGTTTCACAAACTTATGTCGATCGATATATTGTTACCCCTTCGAGATATTAATTATCTAGGTGGTAAATACAAATCATCGAAGAGTAGTGAATAGTTTTATCGTTAACTGTCGTGTTTGATGGTAAGTTGTCATTCACTACAAAAACACCAATAATTTTTTCCTTTATTGTTATTGTCCATCAGATAGATACAAAATAAAAGATGTTTTTACAAGAAACAAAAACACCAAAAAATTTTCCTTTATTGTTATTGTCTACTGGTATAATACAAAGGTGAAAGGATGTTTATACAAGAAACTGTGATTAATCCGTTATTTAACCGTTTTATTACCAGTAAATATCGATTTCCAATTAAAACACCTACCTGTCATTTGTCCGCGTGTTTTAACCAAGTTCCAACCCAATATACTTCCGGTAAATATAAACGACAACAGAAATAAAAACTCGACATTTTTTTTTGTTAAAGATGTAAAACCGCAAAAATTAAAATCAGCAAAAATAAAATATCAGAATTTCAATCCCAATCCACAAAAATTTCACACCACAAAAATTACAGGTTATACGGTATCTTATTAAATATAGATTTGGATATTTGTTGAAGTTTGATTTATTATACAATCAATATAAACAATATGGCTTGTCTACAGATGAAAAAGTGGTTTTCATGACGTGCATATAAAGCATTTTGACCTTTTGAATAATAATATACAGTTGGCTTTAGGATTATACAGTTGGGATCTTTAGGATCTTTATACCCCACATTCCTTTTCAGTAGCAGAAACCTGCATATAATATAATATGCTGTTCATCCTTGTTATAGAACCACCTTTGAGAACAGGCTTATTTGTGGCATGATTGTGGTGGTATATCAGGGGAAAAATTTAAATTAAAAATATGCACTGCTTTGGAAATTTGAAACAATATGCCAAGAACATTATTATAGTGAGGTGATATAATGAAAAGTCAAAGCTCACTGGTACTCAGGCTGCCTTCTGAAATAAAAACTGGACACAATGAAGTACAGTCAAACCTGTTTAAGCGACCCCCTCCATGTAACAACTTCCTGTGTTATGCGACCGTATTTATTCCTCCCCAGCATTTTCCCATTCATTTTACCTTTATATAACGACTCCCTTTTATACGCGACTAACGACCTTGTTTTCCATTCATTTTAAATGACAACACCTGTCTAAACGACTATCTGGAATGTCATTAAAGAATAAATAATCCCTGTCTGCCAAAAAGAAGATTCGTAGACAATTGTCAATTATCAAGGTTCTTGGAAACATAAAACTAAAGTCAGAAAGCGATCAAAAAAATATTTTGTCATCTTAAAAAAACAAAGTTCAGATTGCACAGTAAATTTCAGTAGTCGTCAATGTCGTAATTCGATTTTGTTGCAATTCAAGTTGAAAATGGTGATGTTTTTCATAACATCTTGTATGTTCACATGATTTTGTTTATAAAGGGCAATCATCAATATGAAACCAGTGTACACTGGTTCTAAACCGACTTGCACTTTCTACATAGATTGTATTGTTAAAATGCAGGAAAACCAGTACAACCGATACAAAGTAAAATACAACAACTGAATGGGGGAATAAAGTTGACCTGCATTAATAAAATCTTATGTGACCTTTTTTAAAATTTTCATTCAAAGGTGGCTTAAAACAGGTTTGACTGTAGCTTCACAATTACTGAACGTGGCATCAAACCTACAACACACATAAACACATACAAGTCATTGTACTTAACTTGAATATAAATATCTTATAAGATTTAGAGGGCTTCAGTGTCCGAGTGGTTAAGGAAGTTTATCCCCGGCTTGCAACAAATGCGGACTTTTGATTGGTTGGTTACCCGTCGGTACAAATCCCATGCCCCCGTCTTCGTTGCTAACGTCGCAGGGTGTATTGTTTGTGCGTTGCTAATGTATGTTCTAGAGTACCAGTGTATGTTATTCCAAAATGAACATTTCTGTCTTTTTATATTTGTATTTGTACTTCGTTTCAAACACTTTAGATGCCCTATATTCACACTGACACACATAAATATGAATTAAATCGGAACTTGACGTCATAGTCTGTTGACGTTATGATAGCGTGACTTGAGGCGCCAAAATAGCGAAAGTAGGAAAAACAATGTAAAACAAAATAAAAACTCTTTAAACTCGCTAAGTCTGAGGTTGTTACCAAAGGTAACATCCTCGACTTGGTAAAATGGGCATTTTCTTCATAAAAAACGTATAATTTTTTGTGAGCAACTGTGATGACGTTGTCCATTTAGCATTTTCTGACGACTAAAGAACCTATTTTCAGCCTTTTACACTTGTTAGCCAGGGATAAATCCTTTACCTACGTTATAACCCGGGTGTATGGAAATTTTACCACCTGAAAGTACTTCTGGACAGCCTTCGGCTTCGCCTCAGGCTGAACAGAAGTACTTTCAGGTGGTACAATTTCCATACACCCGGGTAATAACGTAGGTAACTGATATTGTTTACTGTTGATCACATGGTCTGACACTACAGGTTGTAGATTCAAGTCTAATAGCTGGCAGGGTGAGCTGGACTTTAATCTTAATTGACAAAATTAATGGTTTTCAAACCCAAGGTTGTGGGTATTCTCTCATCCTCGCAAGTCAGGGTTTCTGTGTTCACAAAACCCTGACAAACTTAGCTAGGAAATTCCCGGGCTAGAAGTCAATATTTTGATTGGCTACATTATACCTTTATGTAGCCAATCAAAAGCTCGCTTTCATTCA
Source organism: Limnoperna fortunei (assembly GCA_944474755.1). NCBI lineage: Eukaryota > Metazoa > Mollusca > Bivalvia > Mytilida > Modiolidae > Limnoperna > Limnoperna fortunei. Next base: position 90,836,457 of record OX104112.1, on the reverse strand, counting down.
CGACTTTATTAGGGGATTGTAGATAAACCAAACAGATGTGTAGCATAGACCACTTGAAAATCAGTGTATTTTGTACAGTGTAGTGTTAATAGTTTGTTATTACTGGGTTATTTATTTGTTGCGTAACATTTTTCTTCCCACTCAAAAATGAGTAAGAATGACTACTACCAAACACTTGCTTCTTTCAAGCTATTTCATTGGTTGATATTTTAAAGGTTTTACGTCATATGAAAATCTTTTAGCCCGGGAATTTCCTAGCTTAGTTTGTCAGGGTTTCGTGGACACATATGGACACAGAAACCCTGACACGTGAGAATGGTATTCTCTGGGTACTCCGGCTTCCTCTCCCAATAAAAACTGGATGCCATAAACACCATTCAAACAAACAATCTATGAGATCGTCTAGCGTTATCTTTAAAGAACCTACCTTTTAATACATTTATTTGTTTATAGGAATAATATGGCCTTTAGAAGCTATACCAGAATGGATGAGATACATTAGTATGTGTTTACCTATGACCTATGGGTCACAGGCCATGAGAGCTATATTAAGTAGAGGTAATATCTAATTAGCAAAATGAGCTTCCTCTATTTAAATGATGTTGAAAAGACAGAATGTCACAATTTTGTTGTTTCTTAAAGTGACATAATCTAAGATAGTTAGAATATGACCTGAATGGGGCTACAGTACATTAGATCTTCCATCCAGTGACTATGGACATAGTGGGAAGCAGGTGATAGGTTTAATTTTAATAAGATTGTTTTATTTTCACCTGCTGATCTTCACTAAGAAGAGACAAATAGCAGAGGCATTTCAAAACTAGTTTACTTAATGTTAGTTATAAACATGGTACATTGCATGCAGTTTCTTTTGATAATTCTATAGCATCCAAAACTTAATTAGATTGTTCAAAAACTTGCATATTCTACATGGATGTCAATAATTACATAATCAAATAGCAGGGGCCTTGGTGGCTGAGAGGTTAAGGTAGTTACTCTATTATTGATCAAGAGGCTGTCAACACTGAGGTTGCAGGTTTGAGTCTCACTGTGGCAAGTACCTTAAACCGAAGGTTTTCTCCTAGTAATCTGACTCCCCCCCCCCACCCATGAAAACTGGATGCAATGATATAGTTGAAAAATTGCTGAAAGTGGCATTAAACAGCATTCAAACAAACAAATATAATCAAATAGCAGTATTTTACTCTACTCCTATGAGTGTAAGTGTTGATATCACAATCATTTATTAAAGACAATTTAAAGAAATGACAAATTTACAATTTGATACCAAACAAAACCTGCAGTCAATTTCATAAAAAGTCCTAAGTGTAAAATCCATCGTAAGTATTGGAAGATCAAAGTGAAATTTGTTGTAACATCAGCATTTACGATATATTTTACAATTACGACTTTTTGTGAAAAGCACTGCAGATCAGCAATTCACTTTTACATTTTATTTTTCCAAACTTTTAATAATTTTTGTAGATAAATATATAATATTTATCTTCATTGCCACAAAATTTATTTGCAGGAGTAGAAATGTAATATCAGTATAGTATAAGGCTTTGCCCAGCATCTCTGTTTTGCAACGAGTGAAAGTAAACTTAGTATTTTTGGAACAATGTACAAATAATGTTTTTATTCTGCAACATGAAAACAAGTGCATTTCTAGCAGATTTCTGACCTGAAATTTTTTGGGGCATATCTTGTGATAGCCTGATGTCACATACAAATGTTGTACTCTACAACATTGCAAAAACCGGAACAAAATACACTATATTATAAGTAAGGACAGTGGTGCCAGGAGCTGACATCATTATTTACCAACAAATAAAGCTTTGTTTTATTCATAGGGTCATATTTTTATATTTGAAGCACTGGTTCCAGAATATAAAAAAAATTTTGTTTGTATTTTTATAGTATGGTTAGCAAGTGTATGAATTTGTTTATTGAAGGTTGGGACATTACAGATATGGAGGTATGGAGAGGTTACTTGGTAACGTTCGGCTGGAGTTGTGGATTGTTGGCTGTTGCTGGATTTATTCTTCGTATACGACAGTGAAGACATGTAGCTCAAGAATGAACAATTTTGTTTAAATAGTGATCTGTAATTTTGTTATTGTAAAATTATTTATATTGTTTATGTCTTTCAAGAAAATAGCATGTTTGTGATTTTTAATAGCAAAATAATATTAATACTCATCACATACAGCATGTTTTACATTAAGTCAGTGAAATAACACGAGAAAATAGTTAATTAAATTGAAATACACATAATGTTTTGTATTTCTAAATTATTTTCTTTGTTTTGGTTTTGAAAACACATGTTATATTCTATATTTAATGCTTTAAGATAATTCATAAACTATTATCAGAAACATATTTAAGCTTTGTGTTGTGTGATGTCACAGAACTTATGAGGCAAATTATAATTGTTGTTCACTTTTTTGTCCTAAAACTTTGTGATTTAATGTCATCTCAACATTCTTTTTAATCAAAAATAATTAGAAGATATTTTCTCAATCAAACAAATAGTAGCAAGCATCGCAGATGTGAGCTAATCCGCTTACATGCGTGTGTGGAAAAAAAGTCATGTGATCCATATGAAATCCACATCAGTTGGTAGCTGTGCTATCCGAAGAAAATATTGTAGACGAACAAAAAATATATAATATAAAAGTAGACAAAAATAATTTTTACATGGATAAAATTAAAGTGTTTATTTTTTAAATTACTACAAAAATGCCTGACAAAATTTTTTCCAAATGAAACGCTGTTTTTGAAATTGAGTTTTGTGATGTCACCAACACATTAGAGTAAGACATCACGTCATCAATGGCACTGTTAGGGGGCTCTGAAGTTATGACATGAACAATGTGCGATGCTCCTACATTCGTATTGCATTTAAAGAAATAACTCTTAAATCTGATGCAAGTGTACAAAATAAAATCATAGTAAATATCATTACAATACTTTTAAGTGATACAGTTTGAAAGTGAAATCATGGTCACAGATAACACATAGATTGATCTTAATTTGTTAGCATTTTTATTTACTACTATATTTCTTGATATTTAAAAAAACAATATTATGACCCAGACATAAGCAGATTATTACAATATCTAGTATACATTTTTGTCTAATTCATTTGTGTTTTTTTAGCCACATCTAGCAGGGATGTACACACAAACTTAAACATTTCTTTCAAAAAGATAAACCATTCATTTTGTCAATAAACAAACAACTTTTTTTAAGTGTTTAGCATGTTAGAATGATACATATTTGAAGCCTCACCTACTTTTTTCTTTAATTCTGTGCAATGTATAGATAACTAGATTTTACAAAAAACAATAGAATGAAACCTACTTCCTTTGGGTGTGAACTGATGAGGATACAAAAAAATAGATGTGACATGTGCATTTATTTTTTCTTTTGCCATAAACTCATTATTGAAAAAGATAATTTATTTTTGTACCTTTTTCATAAGATTGCAGGGTAATTTTTATTTTCATATTTTCAAGTAAGTCACATACATGTATTTTGATACCATTTAAAACTAGAAAACTGTGATACTAACTGATACCCTAAATTTAATTCTTATCAAAATGTAAAATATTAGGTGTAAAAAGATTGTATGAAAGTTTGATTAAATTCCATGCTGTGGTAAAGATGGAGTTGCAGATAATGGGATAGGTACACCCAAGTCTAATGGACAGACAGATAGACATAACCATCACTATTTCTCCTCACCTGTCAAGCATGATATATAAATTAAGCTATTTTTACTGTATATTTTGATGCCAACCCACTTTTGAATTATATTACAAATACTCGTCAGGTTTCTAGATGTTATTTTTGAATAATATATTTTGGGGAAGTTTTTACTTTTTTAAGTTCATTTATATATTTAATGTTTATTGGGCTGAAACTTGTCAGAAATACATTTTGGTAACACCCAATAAATGGATGTAGCTGGTCCTTAGTAATAGATTTACTTGGTTTTTAAACCAGTTATGAACTTTTACAGATTTGGTAAATTAGTGCCAAGCATTAGTAAGTAAACAAGCAACTTGACAGTTTTTATATTTACTTATTTTTCTAACTTTATGTATTAACCTAATACTAATATTGAATTTGTTACATTATTTAATTAAAAAAGTTGTTTCTGTAAAAAAAAATTAATTTTCTGGTTTTGAAGATAACCATTTGTATATCAAGTCCATTATAGAGTCATCACACAATTTTGACTATATCCAGTAAATAATGAACACCTAGAACAGATCAGTCCAAGTGAGCTTTTGCCATCACTTGGCGTCCCTGGTTTAAAATCAATGGACAAAGATGGCCAATTTTACTTTAAGTAGAAAATAGATGTCAACAATTGTTTTGGTCAGTATCTCAAAAATTATAATAGCTATAGTGAAAACCTAAAGCAAAATGATCCGCTCTACAAAAGTTCCTATTATTCAGAAGTTTTGTAATTACTTTCTATAGGAGTTGTTGCCCTTAAATTTTGATTATTGACAATATTTTCAGTTTTTACAATATTACTTGAAAACTAGATTGACATTTTTATTTGCTTCAATGATCAGCAAGACAACGCCTACCAAACACATTCTTGGTTAAAAATTGTCTGACCATTCCTTATAGGAGTTATTGCCCTTAAATGAAATTTTTTTATTTAATTAAATTTTCAAGTTTTGACCTGTAAAAACTAAAGCAGGTATAGTGAAACTGTAAATTACAAAAGTTATCAGCAATAAAATTCACTTTATTGGTCTGAAATTGTCCGATAAATTTGTATAGGGGTTATTGCCCTTTATAAACGGTTTAAGACAAAAATACCAGTTTTTATGCCCCCACTACGTCGGGGGCATTAAGTTTTACTCATGTCTGTCAGTCTGTCCGTACGAATTTCCGTCAAGCTTTTCTTAGAAACCGTACATGAGAACAATTAGAAATTTTGCAGGGTGGTTCAGTATCACAAGTTGAACGTCCTAAGCAAGTTTCAGACCTGTCGGAAAAAACAACTTCCTGTTTGAGACTTCATTTGTACGTATGTCCGTCCCTATGAACAAATTTCAGTCAAGCTTTCTCAGAAATCATACATGAGAACAATTTGAAATTTGGCAGGGTGGTTCAGTATCACAAGTTGTACGTCCTAAGCAACTTTCAGACCTGTCGGACAACTACTTCCTGTTTGGGAATTCATTTTGCGGGGGCAACTGTAATACCTATAGTAAAGAGCTGTAAATAGCAAAAAAATAATCTAAGGACTAGGCCACCTACAAATAAATTTATTGTTTAAAAAATTTCCAATGACTCCTTATAGAAGTTATTGCCCTTTAATAACAATTTTTTTGTGAAATTTGTAGCTTTTGTCCTGTAGCTTAGATGCCATAACAGCTTAAGGGAAAATGTAAATTGCAAAAATGATCAGCAAGACATGGCCTACAAATCATTAATTAGTAAAAAAAAATTGCCAGTTGACTCTTTGTAGAAATAATAATCCTTTAATGAAGAATTCTGACCAATTGTTATAAAAGTCTATAACAGCTAGAGAAAAACTGTAAATTATTTAATTAACCTGAACAACAGACTACAAATCATTTAATTTTTCAGAAATTGTCTGATGGCACCTTATAAGAGTTATTGCCCTTAATCAAAATTCTGGAAGAAATTTAAGCTTTTGCCCAGTAACTTATAAGCTGTTACATCTAGACTGAAACTGTAAGTTACCAAAATTGAAAGATAGCTCAAGTCACTTGTGTTCTAAGTGAGCGATTACAGGCTCCTGTGAGCCTCTAGTTTAAATCCCAATATTATTGCCAGATTAATGGAACTTATATTTGCCATTTATTTATCTTTACTTCCTGTTTATTCTAGACTACTAAATTCATTCAGGTGTGTTGGCAATATTATAAGTTATTCTCTCCATATAAATCCTCTAAATCCTATAGTTAAGTCTTAACAAAATTGTCACATTTTCATCTTGAGAATGCAACGCTCCTTCTTGCACAGTAAAGACCTCTTTTGTTGCTTTCGAAAACGAGTAGGATCATTGTAGCCGCTACAAAAGGCTCTGTACTCTATAATTTTCCAGTAGCAGTACAAATTGTGTTTCCTATCTCACCCCTTTTTCCATCGATTTATTATATGATGGGTTGTTTTCGTCCTGAATATCGCTGAAATACTGTGCGCTGGACGTAAGAAAACATCTAATAAATGAATTAAAACCATTTTATCATTTAAAACCAGTGGCTTAGGCAGGCCAAATTTCCGAAGCCAGGGTTTACACATCCTTTGGCAAAAAAAGTATTATAACAGGATATTTCGTACCAGTTCGGGAATGTAATTTTAGCTTTGCACTGGACCATTTAAGGGCCTGATAACATTCAGACCTTAGCTACGCCATTGAAAACGTAATCAATATATGGAAGGTGCCAAAATTAATGGAGCTTAAGTGAATTAGTGTCAAGGTTGTTTATTACGTATTATTGGCGTTTTTGGACCACTCAGTATTTATTGGTGTGATGGGACCGATGCAAAATGCAATAGGACGCACACTTTTTATGCTAGCTTATACACGGGACTCCAAGTTTTGATATTTTCAGCATTGATAGGACAAATATTTTTTTTCATAACGATATTCTCAATGAAAAAATATTTAAGACGTTTTAATTTAAAACCAACATACTGTAATCCCACAATTTGTTTAACAATCATAAATACTGAATTATAACCATAAAATTATTAACTAGATAGGACACCTACGTTGTTGTGTAGGTCAGCAACTTTTTTGTATTTTAAGGAGATGGGACATATTCTTTTTTAAACATGATAATTTGAAATGCACCGGTCTAAACCACCTCAATTAATATTGACCGGTCCCTGAGTTCGAGCCGATTTTGCTAAGATGTGCTCGTCTAACCAATATCGGTCAGATATTTCCTTTAGCGTTTCGGCTTTCTGCAATGAAAAATGGACGCAGCACCGGGCGTCGCCCACGGAGAACGATACGACTGCTAAACCGATAGATTGAAAGTCAAAAAAGAGTGAATCTAAATTTATGTGTAGTGGACCAAAGGTGTCGACCCACTTTTTAGTCCAATATGTCGACAGCCAAAAATCGGAGAAAAATATGACAACATATTTTGTATACTCTTGTAAATATTCTGGTCTTCATTTTATTAGTTAATATTTTAAAACAAAAATACCAAGTTTCTCACAGTGCCGCTCGATTGATGTAATGGTATTTTTGTGTTATTCTGTCCGAAATGAATATAAGTAATGAAGACAAGAATATAAATGAAGGCCTTTAAAAGGTTTTCTTACAAGAAACTACATAAAATGGGGGGGGGTCCTGTTCACGAGAATCTATGGAAAAAATCGCAATCGCATCAAAATCAGATATTGACGATAAACACACCTTTGGCCCTTCTACCTTTTTTATCTCGAAACCCTAATAATCTGTCAACTCGATCCTAAAGGAAGATACATGTGTATACACAGACGCCGCTGAAAGACTCGTATACTATTTACGGACGCAAAATGTTGTGGTCGTTTCAAATTTGTCGACTAGTCAAACTCAGTCCAACAAATATTTCAAATTACTTTCTTCTATTAGTTCACAAAGCCATTCATTACACTATGCCATATTGATTTCCCAATACTTAATTGATTTTTGTCTAAACCTCATCAAAGTTTTGTTGTTTTATTATCACTAAGTATGTAGTAATGCCGTGATAAAATGTATAACGACTTCATTAACCCTACAACCCTTTGATGATCTCGATGTAGTCATTAATATTTGATAACGGTAAACCTATTACTTGAAAGTTTGTGCAAGTTCACAGTTTTTATGAGACAAGGTGTGTATAGTGATCGAATTCTGTAGTGAAAATTTAATGAGAATCTATTACATACTGACAAGAATTCTCGGTTATATATTAGTAGCGTAGCTTTGGTTGAAGCCTTTTTCTTGGCGACTGGTCTTTAGGCGCCAGTGAGTGGCAAAGCCCTTTTATGGGTTCCAGAGGGAGAAAACACCAGAAGATCCAGAGACCTTGCATTTTTGAAAATTATTCTGTTTTAACGTTCTTCGATCTCTTGTAATTTCTTTTCCAAAGCAGTATAAAGCTTCCGCTGGCTACGATACGAACATATTTTGGTTGGATAAGCACGTGAAGTTTTACATCAATTGACAAAATGCATTATTGACAGAGACAGTGCCTAAATTTGAAAAAAACCTATTTATTAACGCCGAAAAAGTCATGGAAACTGGTTCATATTTTAATATTCTATATAAGCACTTTAAATTGGCGAACAGAAAGATTTCACTTCTATGAGGTATATAAAATGTAATTCATCAAATATTACACAGTTACTGTACTTAAACGAGTTCAATGTGAGGTTTTATAGAGCAGGGTACAATAATATTGAACGAGATGAAGTCGAGTTCAATATTGTACCTTGCTCCATAAAACCTCATACCAATCAAATTAAAGTATAGTAATTGTTTTATAAAATAATATTGAGTCATGAGATTGGTATTGGCAGGAACGTTTTACTATGCCTTTAGTTTTTATTTAAATTTTAAATACCACTTTATCAAATCAATTTTTGTTTTTAACAGAACAAAAAGAATCCAACTATATTTGTAATTTAACAGTTAATTCAGATGAACATGATAATAAAAACACCCATTCGACTCGATACAAAACCACATTTACACTCTAGAGTTTGATTGGCTATTGTATCTTCAAAATGAAAAATGTTTTTCATTAAGCAGATTGGATGAGACCAATATGAAAAAGGCGACAATTGCTACGATGTAATTATTTTATCAATAAAAATTAAAGTATTTACAGAATATTTTTGTTTACTAAAGGCATATTCCATTGCTCCGACAATAAATATTACTGTGGGACATGTTCTGAAGCTACATGTTAATGCGTTTTTATCTTTCTCTTGTTGCTTTTCATTGTTTAATTCGCAATGAGCAAATCCTAGAATATGTAGGTAGCCACGCCATACTATTGATCAATGGAGTTGTGAGATCGAGTCTTGACTTCCGGCAAGGTGTGATCGACTTCAGTATTAATTATCAGCTTTCCTGTTCATGGTTCTTGTTTTCTCGTTGATACGCCGCTTCGTCCCTCAGTAAAAACGGGAAAACATTATATAGCTTAAAAGGTGCTGGTGATGTCGTTCCATGTCGATAGTCACTTTTGAATATTACAAAATATTTACATTGGGACTGGTATAAGTAACTGTACCGTTGATTAATAGGTTCCTCGTTTACAGAATAATATGGACTACATGTATTTTGTTTAGTTATGTCCAAAGTTCTGGGTCACTCGGCCAACTCGACTATATAAAATATAGCTTCATAAACTAAGGTAAATTTAGCGAAATTTAATTAAATATTTGTCAATGTGGTCTAGGGGCTGCTAACAGTATTAGAATGTTATTTGAAAATTGGACGGTTTATTTGGCCGAAATAACTCGGGAACTTTTATGGCCATAGCTTACGATTAAATTGTGAAGACACAAATTCCATAAGAACATGATAATTAGATATGATTTGTTGGTCTTACGTTCTTATCAATATTTTTTATTTCGGACTACTTTTTTTAAATCACTAGTATTTGCTCGGTTTACTCCAATTATAGTTCCGTTTGATTGGCTAAAATACGAATATATATGTTTTGTATTGAAGGGATCTATTTTATTTTCTTCTCTAATGACGTTCTTCTTGTTTGTTAACTGATCCTGGTTAACGACATTATTTTGCTTTGAAGGATCAGCCGACTTATATTCAATGTGTACTGAAATACTATTAACGTTAAAATTGAGTATTTCTTCGTGATTGTCTTCCACTATTTCTTTGTCGTGAGATTTAAACTCGTGTTTCTGATTTTGAAGAAGATCGTGTGTATTGGCGACATCTGTCTTGTTTTGAACATAATGTTGTTTATTTGCAGTATCGATCTTATTTTGAACACGATTGTGTGTATTCACGACAATGTTGTCGTTTTGCATACTCTCACTGTTTTCTCTTATACTGGACTCACTGGAGTCAGCTCGCTGTTGTAGTTTAATTCTTCTACAGACATGCTTTGGCATTAATGGTGGTGCGCATGACAGTGACGTATACACCTGTTTCGACGGTTTGTTGGCTTCATACACAATATCTATATAATCTAGATCAATTACCTCGTCAATAACTGTTCTTAAACGCTCGGAATTTTGAGACATTTTTTCCAACTCGTCAACGCTACGATGATAATATTTTAGTCTGTGTTCATCGCTGTTATCCATGAAGTTTTGTCTTTTATTCAAAGGAATGGCTATCGAAACAACTCGTGGGCCATCCATTTTCTTTCTGAATTGTTTTACAGCATTTTCAACGGTTGGAAAACAATTATTGTTCGTTGATATTGGTTTATTTTCTATTCGTCTCAATCGAAAAACGCTTGATTCCGAACTCGCACGGTTAGCCGAATGAACTTTAGGATGACCGAGTGACATGTTGTTTTCGATAAGCATTTCTTTAGTCAGTAGTCCTATTCGTTTTTTTCTTGAGCTGGTATTCTGTTCAAGTACACCATATTTTACCATGTTTAAATCCCTGTGTCGACTCTAAAAGATAAACAAATATACTAAATAAACACTAAAACACTAACATTGAGCAACAAATATAGTACCACTGTTATAATGAGTCGTTCTGAAGAATTACAAATGTATCAAATGACAATAATGAACAATTAGATTTATGTGCATTATATTAGCAATGAATCGTCGAATTGTCTGTAAAAATCTTTTTTTTTCTTTCGCTTTTTTAATATAATAAGTTTATTATCATCGGTATTTGACGGCTTCTTACTTCATCAAAAACGTAATGCAATTAGCATTGGGTTATCAATTATAGAAAGGAGAGGTCATCTACTAGTGAGCAACGGCATGTTAACACTTGGGTTGTGTGTTCGCGATTAACTAGCAAATTGACTGTTGATCAGCGGTGTTTACATAATAGTACAGAGGTAGACCCTTTTTCCAAAACGGTAAAGGCCAGTATATATACCATTATTTCGTCCCGGGGACCATATTAGTTAAATATGATAGCAAATGGTTTACAAGATCAAAGTGTAGCCCGGAAACGAAGCTGTCTTACAGACAGACGACGACGCGAACAGACTCGTGCCATAATACGAAATAAACAATTTTTAGTGGTATACCAATTACTGGAAGTGGGGTTAACCACTTTTCAAGCATGGAAATATAAGTAATAATACCTATGCGTACTTATGGTCAGAATTCTATAATTTTACATTGTTGTCGAGTACTATATGATATCTGAGTATGCAACACAGCAGACTCATGGCAGATCCCTAAGGTTTTAGACGTAAACAAAATCCGACAAATACGTCGTTGTATTTGTATTTGTATGTTTCGTCAGAGCAAAAGAACATTACGCTTATTAACCTGCTACTAAAAGTGTCTTATTATTGAACGATGACAGAACTATGTTGGTAGAACTAACGACAATAACCCATAACAACATCACATCTAACTCCAAAGATTACATAATCCTCCCCCCTCCCCCCCCCCCCCCGCAAAAAAAAGAAAAAAAAACATTAAAAAAACAATCAAAACACTGCAGCTACTTAATGTATTTTAAGTGAAGATTACTGTGTGTCAGTCAGTGAACAAAAATGTAGTAATAAATTTGTATTTTGTATTTATAAACTTGATGTTTTCACTAGAAATGTCATATTTAAACAACGGTTCATCAAAACCGAAAGCATATTTAATAATGAAATTAACAAATCAAGTTTTCCCGATAAAGAATTGTATTATTTTATTATTTGAGTGAAAGTTCAAATACAAATTGACTACCGCAGGTCAGGGGTTCTCTCCGGGTACTCCGGCTTCCTCCCCCAATAAAAACTGGACGCCATAATATAGCTGAAAAATTGCTGAAAGTGGCGTTAAACAATATACAAACAAACAAATAAAACCAAATACAAATTGAAGATTCATTTAAAAATAAATTTAAAAATAATCATATTGAGACTTACATCAATCTGTTTACAAAAACTCCGAAGAAAAATGTAAGTTTCATTAAAAACAAACTAAAATATGCTTATATTGAGACTTACATCCATCCAAATCTGTTCACACACCATATTTTATGAAAAATTATAAAATTATTTACGTGATTTATCATAGCATAAATCTATCTAATTATTTAAACTATTTATTCACAGGTAATAAGAACTCAAAAACTGTGTAAATACAGATACAGGTAACACTCCAGTTAATTGTACTTTAGGGCGATTCACACAGACATATCAAGTGAAATGTACACGTTATTATTTTAATCAATTTTTTTTTAACAATGTAACATTAGGCAACGGTTATTGTCATATATTATAAAAAGAAACAAATCTGTTATGGAACGTTGAATCACATTGGAAAAGGACTAAATGACTGTAGTATCTAGACAAGTTGTCAATTTACACTGAAAATTCGTCTCGATTGAGTATAGCTAAAATATTACACAAAATTTTTAGTGCTACATTTATGGGTGGTGCTGCTGTCAATGCTACAAGCTTTTATCTAAAGTTACCACAACTACAATAAACAGTCGATAAAGAACGAAAGAAACGAAAAAAGGAACACTATACGACAGTATATATTTCGCTAATTAACTCCAAGCATTTTAGATACGGACGTAGGTTAATATAGACATTTCATCGATATATTTTATTTGATTTTGTTCGTTTGTATCAATAAACAATGATTGATGTTAATACTAGACATATGTTATGACAATATCATAAAAGATTAATAAATTGTTCAATAATACCATCCTATATTTAGACATCGGAAAAGGAGTTTCTGAAGTTTTCGTTTCAAAAAAGTTTACAAATCCCCAAGTAAGAGTATGTGAGTACACCCCCACCTCACTGCCCCTGTGTTTTTCTTCAGTGTGGTTCCAACACACCACCCTACTACAATAAAGGGAAAAACCCTGCATACTGCCATGGAATTTAGAAGCATAATATATTATTAATGGAAAACTGCTTGAAATTATTTTACAATTGACGTAAAAACGAAGGTCAGACACGAAAACGGCCACGACATGTTAAATATATTTTAAATCTAAGATGTATACATAACTATTATCGATAAACTGGTGCGATAAAACAATTCTAGCAATGTTAAATTATGTCTTAACTAATTCATAATATGATAACGAAACTATTAATTTATAAAAATAGATCGGCCATGACGTTAATAGGAGATTGTCCGGTGATTGAGGCCCAACTCATCAAAAAAATAAAAAAATATTATGAGGTCAAAATTTTTATAATGTTGAAGTCGGGTTAAACTGTCCTCACTGAAGTAATGCGTATATACAAAGTTATATAGATGAATATTTTTAAATCTCTACAAACATTTTGCAAAAAAAGTAACAACTTTTTGTCTTACCTGAACAGTGCTCTTAATAAAAGTGTCCACCATCGATAAAGCCAAATCAACGGAAACATTTGTCATAATAGACTTCAGTAAGACTGTCGGAAAGATGCTCAGTACGCATCAATGATTACAGAGGATTATACTTTCCAAGGCAAGCTATAAACTTTGGCAGTGGTTAATCTTATTTACGTATGTAGTAGTTTAGTTCATTTTAACATGTTATGAGAAAATTATTAAACATGGGCGCAAAATATTTAGTGTTCTGCATTAGATTTGTAAAGTGTATTTAACATCATTTTCAACAATTTTGAATCCTGCCAATTAAGGTTGGAGTCGAGCACTCCCCGAGAGCAAGTAAGGCTCGAACACACAACGTCAGTGTATTGGAACCGCGGAAGATTCCAGAAATCAGTGATTTAAGTGTCGCAAGTTAGATTTTGATAGCGTAACCATTTAATTCCGGAATGTTGATTGATTGCCACGTTCAGACACTTAAAAATATCAGAGATCAGTTTAATTGACGAAGGCAGCGTGGAAACTAGAATGAAACTGTCTAACTTAAGTTAGCAGAAGATACCATATGGTATGTCATATTTAAGAACAACAATTCAGAAGGTGCAATAACACAATAAATATTACGAAATAACGGAACGTTGGAGAGATACAAATCTTACATACCATGGGCAGATAAAATTATATAGGTATTGTGCTAAGAAGCATTGTTCCAGCGTTATGAATGTAGTAATGAATACTTACCGTTATCAACGGGGATCTAAAGAAGTATTTCCCAAGTTGTTATCATCCAATGATACAAAGTTTCTGTTTAACAATGAGGTTGCTTCGACATTTGAATGTAACACTGCGTAATTTAAAGTTAAAATTAAAATAAAATAAAGCTAATAATAGATATTTTATGCCCTTTCATCTTTCATAGAGATATGTTTATATATATGTATTCTACTCACCGACGGAATATATAAAGAGGTTACATGCCTGTATCAATGCAAAGTCGTTAGGTAAAAGTTAATAATATATGTGTCTATTTCGAGAGTAGTGGATTCCGTATTTACTTAAAATGAGGTAAATCAAATATGAATGCTTTGCGTAACAAATTAACTTTGAGACATACGTTTTCTTAAAAATAACACGATTAGGTCTTCCTATCTCTCCATTGTCATGACATATTGTTCCCATAATTATGTAGTGTTTGTTTTAGATTATATCAATATTTACCCAAACCAAAGCATATATTTCTTAAGTATATTACCTGTATTGTTGTTGATAAAAGCATTGTGCTTAAAACCCTATATGGATGAAGAAAATGGTTGTATACATGTTTTAGTTATAAATGACAAGCGTATTGTCTATCCAGTGCCGTATTTTTATTTAAGCACACAAACCAAGTATTCTTATTAGATATCTTATACATTGTTCAGTACTAAATTTCCCTTTCCGTACATAACCCGCTTACTGAGTATATATTACACATGTTACGGCCTGCAATTCGTAGTTATTTTCCTCAACAAGTAACAGCTGCTGATCTAACAATTAAATTGAAGGCCAAATACTTGTACATTCTATCGTGGTCATCATGAATCCGTCGATCGTTATTTGGTGGCTGTCACACAACAGAAGGTGGTGAGGCTTGGATAATTGACTGGTCTCTCCTCCCGATCGTGACCTCTTACCAAGATCACAAGAAACTCGACCCGATGTCGGTAGTGAAGCACGATATACTGGGTACCAGACAATTCGGCCCCCAGACAGATATACCCACCCTTCCGGACCACCTAATATCACTTCCCATTTTCATAAGGGTACGTGTTGCTTAATTGTTGTAGGTTTGGAGTGTTTGTTTTTTTTTTTGGTGTATACGTGGCTACTATGGCTTTGTAATTTCGTACTTAAGAGTTTTGTTCTTTTTATTACACATCGGTATCATCAGATTTACTTTACTTCATAAGAGATCAAGCATATATGAATTATCGTAAATAAGGTACTGTCTTATAAAATGTTGCATATATCATATTAAAACCAAGGTGGAGCTCTTACGCACAATAAAGTTCGCAACGCTGAATCTAACACAATTGATACCACTTGTTAACTTAAATCAACAGGCTTTACTTTCGATGTTTACAATAACATATTTATAAGACTTAACTCTAAATAAAGCCTAAAACAAGAAATAAGGAGAAAGGTTAGATAACAGACGAAATGTTGGAATAATAAAGTGCCATAATAACGTTGTAGCGACTCTAAAATAAAACAAAATCCAAGTCTGAAATCGCCGTGTTGCCTTAATAAATAGGGAATGGTTTACAATTTGTTGGAAGTAGATTGTGGGTTTGTGTAAAAATGTAGGAGTTCGGCACCGTCTTCTTCAAATGTTCTAAAAAATTACTCTAAAAAAAGTTCACAAGTCTGGAAATTTAGGAGCAGGTGCACAACTTCACTACATGTACAATCTTTCTGTAAACGGTTTCAGAGATCTGGGTTGAAAATTGTAGAAGGAGTTGATTAAACAGAAATGATACCCTATTTTCCCCGCCCGCTCATCCACCCGAATTCACTATACTATTACCCGGGTTTGCACTGTGTGCAACCCGGCCAAAATGACTTTAACGTGATGTTTCATCCAAAGACGTGGACTCGCGTCCACCAAATCATTTTTTCGAATGTTTCAAAAAGTTTCAAATGTTGTCTCGATAACCGTCATCCAAAAAGGTTTGGCTTTGTCAAAGGCGTCCGTCATGTTTGCATAGCAAGGACATAAATAACGTACACATCAGACAACATGGAATTACAAACACTCGTGATGTGTTTGTCTTTTTGTCAACCTATATTGGGGGTAGGGGCTCTATATTGGCAGAACGAGAGGATTTTTATGTGATAACTTGTTCACAAATTACAGTAAAAATAATTAAATGATAAAAAAATGTACAAACTGAACATATCAGAGCACTGAACTTAAATTACCTTTTTGTCATCTATTTAAAAAAAAATGTCACGGTGTTGTATCCACTATGAACAGCAGTAACTGAATTAGTGTTTTGATCAGATATTTAAAAATTATTCATTAGGAACGGATTCAGAACATTTAAACAGGTTTACAGCTTTATTGACCTTAATATGACACAAAATAAAAGTACTTTAGTTCAACGTCACAAATCTATTGTGCATAACTCGCTTGAAAGTGATACAGATAGGGGTGTCTGTTACACTTGAGGTCTATCTCTTTTCCGCAACATCTACAGACTATAGAATTTAATTAAACTTTCACAGAATCTTTCTCACACAGTGCTATTGTTCAAATGATTTTTAGAACCATACTGGGAGGGTTCCACTGTTCGACTCATAGAGCAGACCAGCGCGTCCACGGGTGGCGGATAGGGGAGACCCTCTTGTTGGGGGTTTTCAGCTCTTAATACAGAAAGCCTAGCTGTGGCCCATAGTGGGTAACGTGTTAACATGTTTGCCACACTCATTGCACAATAAAGACCCATTTGTAGATTTTGAAAACGAGAATGCTCTAGCCGCTAAAAAAAATAAAAATTCTCCGTCCCTACCCAAAACTCTATACTTATCCAATGGCAGTCAAAATTGTGTTCCCTGTATCCCATCCCGAAACCCTTTTCCGTTGATTGTTTGTTAACTTGTTCTCGTCCTGAATATAGCTGAAATACTGCTCACTGGCATAAAGCAAACATTCAATCAATCAACTCTAAAATACTTAAGAAATTGACCGTTTATAGTCATTTCACATCAAATCAATACAGGGAACGTTCTCTGTATTAACTTTAATTTATAAGAACTTCCCTGTATTAATATAATTTCTAGATTTTAAAATCGAAATTAAATTTCAGTGACTCTATTGTGTGTTATTTTCAACAACAAAGATAGTTTATTATGTTAAACAAGTCAGATTAATGGGTTGTCATTGGTTAATAAAAGTATAATAAAATACCCTTATTTAAGGAATACTTCAAATTTCTGAACAGATTATACAATATAATATGGTTTGGGTCTGTTTACGCCTAATAAACTGCGAAGCGGTTAATGAATGGTGTAAACAGACCCAAACCATATTATATCCTATAATCTGTTCAGAAATTTGAAATATTCCTTATAATTTAATTTTGAAGGGGCCTCGGTGGCCGAGTGGTCAAGGTAGTTCGTCTACTATTGATCACATGGTCTGTCAACACTGAGATTGCGGGTTCGATTCTCACTTCAGGCAGGGTGTACTAGACTCCAATCTTAATTGACACGGATTGCCGGTTTTCCTACCGCAGGTCGGGGGTTTTCTCCCGCTTCCTCCCCCAATAAAAACTGGATGCCATGATATTGCTGAAAATTTTTTGAAAGTGGTGTTAAAAACCATCAAACAAACAAACATATAATTTAATTTTAACTATAAATCTTATCAATTTTTGCGGTAAAAGCGTCGATGACGTCATGGAACTATTTGAATTTTAACGACGTTAGAAAAGGTCATAGGTCACCAAGTTATTTCTTATAATATGGGTTGCCTCATTTGAATTGACCAATCAGATTTCAGCTTACAAAGCAAATTAAATTATAACACAATAGTATAAACTGTCCAACCAACTCCATGTTGTTAAACTAAACTAGAGGCTCCCAGGAGCCTGTATCGCTCACCTGAACCTGAAACCAAACAACCCGTTTTTTATCCAGCTTTTCTTTGCTATAAGGAATTGCCCAACACTTCTGCAAAAATCATTAATTTTGACCTTTTAAGGGAAATAACTCCTATAAGGAGGATCTTTTGATGGTTAGAGGGAGAAGGGAGGTTCACTTCAAATTTGCTGTACCTGTTATACTTTTTTAACTATCAGTCGAAAACCCTCTCGACCCCCCCCCCCCTTTTTCATTTTTTCTATTTTAATCCAATGTAGCTATGTAGGTAGTCAGGTGTCATGATTTGCACAATTTTGGTAGAGGACATCCAAAAGATGATGTGTGCAATGTTTCAAAGCAGTCCTTTCATTGGTTTAAGAGGAGAAGATTTTTTAAAATCAAGTAAAATTGATTAAAAAAATGTTCAAGGAGAATGATTCTTAAACGGTTTATCAGACAATCTTGACCCTAAAGTCATTTTTGTAGCCCTCATAGAGCAGAACAATTAAGCAATGCTAACTTTTTCTCTAGTTCTAATAATTTTCAAGATTTTGAGGCAAAAACGTCAAAAATAATCAATTTCGACAATTAAAGGGCAATAACTCCTATAAGGAGTCATCATACAACTTCAACCCAATGGAGTGTTTCGTAGAGCTTTTGATGCAGATGAAGGAATGTCTCTTCGGTTTTCCTGTATCTGTTACACTTTTTTAAATATAAGCCAAAAAGTGTATTTTACCGCCCCCCCCCCCCCCCCAATCCTATTTTTAGCCATGGTGGCCATGTTGGTTAATCTGCAGACATGGTTGGTGCAAACTTGGTTGAGGACATTTGACAGATGATGTGTACAAAGTTTTAAAGCAGTACTTTCAGTTGTTTCAGAGGAGAAGATTTCAAAAAATCAATTAAAACTGATTAAAATAAACAGTTCAAGGGGAATAACTCTTAAACGGTTAATCAGACAATCTTGACCCTTAAGTCATTTTTGTAGCCCTTATAGAGCAGAACAATTAAGCAATGCTAACTTTTTCTCTAATTCTAATAATTTTCAAGATTTTGAGGCAAAAATGGCAAAAATCATCAATTTTGACAATTAAAGGGCAATAACTCCTACAAGGAGTCATCATACAACTTTGACCCAATGGAGTGTTTTGTAGAGCTTTAGATGCTGAAGAAGGAAGGTCTCTTCGGTTTTCCTGTATCTGTTATACTTTTTGAACTATAAGCAAAAAACTGTATTTTGACCCCTCTGTTCTATTTTTAGCCATGGCGGCCATGTTGGTTGGTCTGAGGCCATGATTTGGGCAAACTTGGTAGAGGGCATTTTACTGATGATGTATGCAAAGTTTCAAAGCAATCCCTTCAGTGGTTTTGGAGGAGAAGATTTTTAAAGAAAAGTTAACGACGACGACGACGACGACGATGACGACGGACGACGACGGACGCCAAGTGATGGCAATAGCTCACATGACCCTTCGGGTCAGGTGAGCTAAAAATCAGTGGAGGTTTGTTTTGTTTCTAGCCATATGGCATCAAATTTTCACCTGTTGAAAACCCCTGGCCTTTGGCAGAAAAACCAACAATCCTTGTCTATAAAGGTCTGAGTCTTGCCCTGCCACAAAGTCAGCACCTCCTGAAATTCCATGTAATTACCTATAAATAATAATTTGTTGAAGTGCAATCTTATAAAAATTAAATCTATCACTTTCTCCCATATTCCCAATTTTGCTGTGTGGAGGCAGCAACAATAGAAAAAGGAGGAGCAAGTAAAAGTTTGAATTTTAATTAGATTGGTCGAAATATTTTGAATTTTAATTAGATTGGTCGAAATAGTTTGAATTTTAATTCAGAATAAACAATACTGACAAAGCTCAGCCCAAGTAGAGGTACATGTACTGCAACCATAGGTCAAAAAGTTAATGTACATTTAAAACACCCACTGAATGGAAGAAAAACCCCCTATAGGGATGTTTCTGTATCAGGCTGGTGCTGAGAGACATACAACTTTATTGTCAGGAAGGTCAGTAACTGTTGGTGTTAAGTGTCTACATAGCAAAGCTTGTTAATGTAGTCTTTATAGGAGTTAATATTATCGGATGAAATACCTAAAACCAAAGGATAGTAAGGTTATCCATTAAAGTCTATGGTAGAATGGGGAGATATTTTTTATTTTGTATTTTGGGTTGGAGTTATGCTTGGTTATAAACCTTTACGATAAAGCCAAAAATATAAAAACACTGAAATATGAAATTTTATCTTAGGACATTTAACATGCTGGTACTAATACATAGAAATATATACTGTCAGACAAAACATGAAATTAACTACTAGGAAACTGTAAAAATTCACTAATGTCCATTTCAGCATCTGAATCATCATCATTTATTATCGTCACTCCAGAATTAATATCATTCTGCATTTCCTGTCCATTTATTCCTACCCCTTGGTTCATCAAATTGATGGTGTTGGACTGGAAAGGCATTGAAGAGGACATTGGCACCTGTGCTGGCTGGTAGGCTATTGATGTGGTCTGCAGTAATTGTGTTTGCTGATTAATTATGACAGATGGAGCAGAAATGCCAGTAGTTTGGTAAGATGATATAGGGTTATGTTGAGATATTATGTTAGGTATGTTAGACGAGTATACAGTTCCTGAAGAGAGGGTTTGTTCCCCTGTTTGATATGATCCAACCATGGTTTGATTGACTGTAATGGGGGACTGTAATGAAACCAACTGCTGGTTACTTTGAACTATCTGTGGCTGAGTTGATTCTATTGGTAGGTTAGTCTGAAAAGTTGGCTGCTGAGTACTTTGACTAGATATAAAATCTGATTCAGAGGACTCGGACATTAGAACAGACACTCCCATAGCATTCCGCAAACCCTGAACATTGGTGATACTCCCTGGTGTTGCCTGGAAAATATTATTATTTTTTAATATTTTTATGTGTTAATACGCTCTGTAGAAAAAGTTTCATAAGTATCAAACAACTGTGGAGACGGAAAAATGTCCCACCTGCATTTGGCATCAGTAACGAAAAAAATTATGTCATAAGCATTAAGTAAATAGCATTAAATTTTTATCATTTAAATTATACAATGCATGGTTACAGAAAAACAGACCTGATCCAAAAATGTTAACATAGTTACTGGACTGTGAAATTGCGGTCATGGTCAAGTGACACCTACCAGACTCATGTACTAATCATTGGCAACATATATACAAAATATTGTCATCCTACCATGCATGGTTACAGAAGAACTGCCCTAATCCAAATTTTTAACTTAGTGACTGGGCCGTGAAATTGAGGTCATGGTCAGGTGACACCTACAGACAGTCGTGTACTATTCATCAGCAACCTATACACAAATATTGTCATCCTACCATGCATGGTTACAGAGGAACTGCCTTAATACAAAAACTTTTAATGTAGTTGCTGGATGGTGAAATTGAGGACAAGGTCAGGTGACAGGTGACTGACTGGCAAGTACTCATCATAAGCTACCACTGGACCAAATTTGATGGATCTAGGGCTTAAGCTTACAAAGATATAAAGCAAAAAGTGTTGACGCCGCTGTGCCGGAATACCATATATATATCTCGCCTCCTGCCACTATCGTCGCAGGCGAGACAAAAAATTAAGAAACACTATGTTAGCTCTCTTAGATACTGAAAACATATTTACTAATACTCTTGTTTTTTTTTAAAAGAATCCTTTTGGACATTAGACAGCTTTCATAAATTAAAATCTTCTAAATAATAAGTGGTCTTAAAATTAGTGTTTTAGCCTTATTTTCATCACTTAGTCAAATTACAAGATACAAAATCAGTATATGTTTTATCTATTTAGAATCAAGCAGATTGGGATACATGTACGTGTAACATGTATGGGCTGTATCAAAATACAAAGTAATACATATACAGTGTCCCCTATCATTTAAATTATACAATGCATGGTTACAGAAAAACAGACCTGATCCAAAAATGTTAACATAGTTACTGGACTGTGAAATTGCGGTCATGGTCAAGTGACACCTACCAGACTCATGTACTAATCATTGGCAACATATATACAAAATATTGTCATCCTACTATGCATGGTTACAGAAGAACTGCCCTAATCCAAATTTTTAACTTAGTGACTGGGCCGTGAAATTGAGGTCATGGTCAGGTGACACCTACAGACAGTCGTGTACTATTCATCAGCAACCTATACACAAATATTGTCATCCTACCATGCATGGTTACAGAGGAACTGCCTTAATACAAAAACTTTTAATGTAGTTGCTGGATGGTGAAATTGAGGACAAGGTCAGGTGACAGGTGACTGACTGGCAAGTACTCATCATAAGCTACCACTGGACCAAATTTGATGGATCTAGGGCTTAAGCTTACAAAGATATAAAGCAAAAAGTGTTGACGCCGCTGTGCCGGAATACCATATATATATCTCGCCTCCTGCCACTATCGTCGCAGGCGAGACAAAAAATTAAGAAACACTATGTTAGCTCTCTTAGATACTGAAAACATATTTACTAATACTCTTGTTTTTTTTAAAAGAATCCTTTTGGACATTAGACAGCTTTCATAAATTAAAATCTTCTAAATAATAAGTGGTCTTAAAATTAGTGTTTTAGCCTTATTTTCATCACTTAGTCAAATTACAAGATACAAAATCAGTATATGTTTTATCTATTTAGAATCAAGCAGATTGGGATACATGTACGTGTAACATGTATGGGCTGTATCAAAATACAAAGTAATACATATACAGTGTCCCCTATCATTTAAATTATACAATGCATGGTTACAGAAAAACAGACCTGATCCAAAAATGTTAACATAGTTACTGGACTGTGAAATTGCGGTCATGGTCAAGTGACACCTACCAGACTCATGTACTAATCATTGGCAACATATATACAAAATATTGTCATCCTACTATGCATGGTTACAGAAGAACTGCCCTAATCCAAATTTTTAACTTAGTGACTGGGCCGTGAAATTGAGGTCATGGTCAGGTGACACCTACAGACAGTCGTGTACTATTCATCAGCAACCTATACACAAATATTGTCATCCTACCATGCATGGTTACAGAGGAACTGCCTTAATACAAAAACTTTTAATGTAGTTGCTGGATGGTGAAATTGAGGACAAGGTCAGGTGACAGGTGACTGACTGGCAAGTACTCATCATAAGCTACCACTGGACCAAATTTGATGGATCTAGGGCTTAAGCTTACAAAGATATAAAGCAAAAAGTGTTGACGCCGCTGTGCCGGAATACCATATATATATCTCGCCTCCTGCCACTATCGTCGCAGGCGAGACAAAAAATTAAGAAACACTATGTTAGCTCTCTTAGATACTGAAAACATATTTACTAATACTCTTGTTTTTTTTTAAAAGAATCCTTTTGGACATTAGACAGCTTTCATAAATTAAAATCTTCTAAATAATAAGTGGTCTTAAAATTAGTGTTTTAGCCTTATTTTCATCACTTAGTCAAATTACAAGATACAAAATCAGTATATGTTTTATCTATTTAGAATCAAGCAGATTGGGATACATGTACGTGTAACATGTATGGGCTGTATCAAAATACAAAGTAATACATATACAGTGTCCCCTATAAGACAACTCCTAGTGAATGACAGAGTAATGACGGATATATCATCAATTATCCGTCCTGCATATATTTAAATATAAAGATAATAAAAGGTCCCACTCAGCCTGTGGACTTAACATTATATTTTAATATTTGATTTTTCATGAAACTAATTGATAACAACATAGATTTAACAAAATATTTTCAATGAATTCCTAACTAGAGGCTCCCAGGAGCCTGTAATCGCTCACCTGGAACCCAAATGACTTCAACTATATTTAAATTTTTTAAATTAACAGTTTCAGTCTAGTTGTTATAGCTTTTAAGTTACTGTGCAAAAACTAAACATTTCTTCAAAAATTTTAGTTAAGTACAATAACTCCTATAAGGTGCCATCAGACAATTTCTGAAAATTAAATGGTTTTGTAGGCCTTGTCCTTCAGGGAAATTTAGAAATTTACAGTTGTACTCTAGGTGTGTTATAGACTAATTTATAATACCAAAACTGTTCATTTGTCCAAATTCATAATTAAAGGGCAATAACTCCTATAAAGAGGCATCTTAAAATTTTAGACTAAGCAATCATTTGTAGGGCTTTTATTGCTGATCATTTGTGCAATTTACAGTTTCAATCTAGCTACAGTTTTCAAGTTACAGGACAAAAACGGAAAATTTCATAAAAAATTGCCATTTAAGGGCAATAACTCCTATAAGGATTCATCTGACAATTTCAGACTTTATGGTGAATTGTAGGGCTTGTATTGTTGATCATTTTTGCTTTTTTAACAGTTTCACTCTAGCTGTTACAGTTTTTAAGTTACAGGACAAAAACGGAAAATTTTATAAAAAATTGCCATTTATGGGCAATAACTAATATAAGGAGTTGTCTGACATTTCAGACCAATCAAGTGAATTGTAGGGCCTTTATTGCTGATCATTTGTGCAATTTACAGTTTCAATCTAGCTGTTATAGTTTTCAAGTTACAGGACAAAAACGGAAAATTTCATAAAAAATTGCCATTTATGGGCAATAACTAATATAAGGAGTTGTCTGACAATTTCAGACCAATCAAGTGAATTGTAGGGCCTTTATTGCTGATCATTTGTGCAATTTACAGTTTCAATCTAGCTGTTATAGTTTTCAAGTTACAGGACAAAAACGGAAAATTTCATAAAAAATTGTCATTTAAGGGCAATAACTCATATAAGGAGTCATCTGACAATTTCAGACAAATTAAGTGAATTGTAGGGCTTTTATTGCTGATCATTTTTGCCATTTACAGTTTCACTCTACCTCTTATAGTTGTCAAGTTATATTGTAAATACCAAAAATTTGTCAAAAATCGTCAATAAAGGGCAATAACTCGTACAAGAAGCCAATACACAACTTCACACTAATAGCAACTATTGTAGACCTTAATGTGCTGAACAAGTTGAAGTAACGGTTTTCTCTATAGCTATTATAATTTTTGAGATAATGATCAAAAACCTGTGTTGACATCCATGTTCTATTTTTAGTAACAGTGGCCATCTTTGTCTGTTGATCAACACCCTGGGTACAAACTTGAAACTAGGAACCCTAAGGATGATTGTGGCCAAGTATGAAAAAAATTGGCCCAGTGGTTTCAGAGGAGAAGATTTTTGAAAAAGTTTACGACGGACGACTGACGCCAAGTGATAGCAAAAGCTCACATGGACCGAAGCTAAAAACTATGGCTAATATAACAAAGATTTACCTCTTGGGCTAGTTCCTTAAGTTCTTTGTTCACTTTGTGTGCTGTAGAAGTAAAAAAAACGTAATCAGCATACACAAGAAATACATTGTTAAGTCAAAACATCCTATAATTGTTAATGCCGTCTAATCTGACATAATACATTGTATGGATTTGTAATGTTCATTCGATAAAAATCTTTGGTATATAACATTTTAACTTGTCATTGGTTGATTAGCCTTCACTATGTTTTAACTGCCTTAACTGTACCTGACTACAGGTGATTCTCCTTAGCAACAAGACTATACTGAATTAAAAAGAACCTTAGTGAGCAAGCTCACAATACCCCATGCGTCCAAGAATTTATTACTGGTAAAAATGTCCTAAATTTTGTGAAATTCCATTTAGAATTGAAAGAGTTTCATGAAAATCCATGAAAAAATTAAAGCACTATCCAGGCGACAACATTGAATATACAAGTACATGAAAATTGACTAAGCCCCACTCCCAAAAATATGATCCCCCTTGACGAATTTCCCTGAAATCAATCCCATCCAAGCACCTATTATAAGTAACAATTTCCCAAAGTATAGTTGAAATCTATAAAGAAATGAGAGCGCTATGCAGGGGGCAACCACATGACACACAGACAGACCGACAGACGGATGGGTAAAAACATTATACCCCGTGCAACTTCATTGCATTGGTATTATTATACTTGATCAAGTATAGATCTGTTACTAAGTAAAGTCAGCCATAGTCGAGGCGGAGTTAAGACTGTTAAAAAATATGTTTTAAACAATGTGGTTTAACACTCAGTTCTTCAGCTATATGTACACAATGCAGTACAGTTTTTACTGTGGGAGGAAGCTAGATTACCAGGTGAAAACCTCTGGCATGTAAGCTAGAATACTTGTCAATTAAGGTTGAAGTTGACCGAATTCATGCTTGAATCACCTCAGTGTTGCCAAACCAGTTATTGATAGTAGAGGTATAAAACATTAACCACTCTGCTACTGAGCCCCTATAACACTTGGCCAATGAACCCTACAACACTTGGCCACTGAACACTTTAACACTCGCCACTGAGCCCCTATAACACAGCCACTGAGCCCTATAACACTCGGCCACTGAGCAGCTATAACACTCGGATACTGAGCCCTATAACACTTGGCCACTGAGCTCTATAACACTCGGCCACTGAGCAGCTATAACACTCAGCCACTGAGTCACATTAACACTCGGCCACTGAGCCCCTATAACAATCGGCTGATCCCCTATACACTTTCTACTGAGCTCCAGTGGCGTAGCTAGGTTCTGATTGCAGTGCATGCAAAACTTACGGCAGAGCCCCAGGGAAGCTCCATGGATATAGCCTTTTAGAACTAAATTTTAAGTGTATGGAAGCTTACTTTTCTAATGAAATTGACCCAGTCACGAGCATTCAAAAACATTTATTTCAATGCATTTTTATAATACTATTTTTCTAAGAATATGCAATCTTCCAGTTAGGATGTTCAAATGATTGATTAAAGGAATAAAGACAAAATAATATGAAATAGCGCAAGTTTTCCTGGGGAATCATATTTTAAAAATGAATAAGAAAATGATCTGAGTGAACGGTCGATCAGAGCAAAAACTCAATATATCCCACAACAATTTGAAAGTTGGCGATCTATTAAAAACAAAAATGATGACTATAGTTGGTTGAAAGTAGATTTATTTAATTTTATGTAAGCATCATTATTCTTCAATTTGCACTGTCAAAAATGTCAATAACTTCTTACAAGTTGATTTCAAAGTCAGTGTGAATATGTAAGAGAGCTAATGAGGACAGTTTCTCTTGAACCATCTCAGATATGTTTTCACCCTTTTAATTACACTGAAAGATCGTTCAGCAGTCACCATTGTAGGAAGCATTGTCAGTAGAATTTTAAGAATTCTGTATATATTTGGATATATTTGTCTGTAGTCAAATAGGACAAATAGAATGAGTATGGTTGGAGAATTTTTAGACTGAAAACTACCCAGATCATATAGAATGAATATACCTCTTCCTCTTCCTTGGTCCTTTCCTTTTTTATAAAAAAAAGCCGTTTTGTTTGTGCACGCAAGTGTATCAACCCATTTTCTCAATCATTTCTTGTCTTTGTCATAAAAGTTGACAAGCAGTTGTCATATTTGCTTTCTCTTTTTAAAAAAAAATATATAAATGTTGCTATTGTATTTGTTCAGCTATATGTCTATAATGCTAAGAAACTACACAATAGGTAAACTTTTCAGTCACTCCCCACCTCCCATACTTTTCTAACAGCAATAACAAATTTCCCACAATTTGTCTATATCATTTCAGAACTGATTTTTCTTTGTTACACCATAACTTGTTCTTTTTCTGAAAGTATCTGAAATACTGGTTTCTGGCATTTAGAAGCAACCACTAATCAATCATCCGGGTACAAAGGGAAATTACCTAGTTGTATTTCTTTTTCTGATGGTCCTGGTACTTGAGATATATGGGTTGGTATGTTCTGACTAAGTCTTTCATTCTGTGTCTGTTGAAGGTCATTTATTAATGTTGCAGTCTGGTCAAGTTTTTCTTGAACAGGATCTTTTTCCATCTTCATGGATTTTTCTGAAGAAACAAAAAATTTCAAAGATGGCCACTGATTTGACATTTATGACAAGACAATCTCTTTTGATTTCTGCTGGGACCATACTGGGACGGTTCCCAGTGCTCCAACCCAGGAGCAGCCCAGTGTGTCCCTGGGTGGCGGATAGGGGAGACCCTATTGTTGGGGGTTGTCAGGTCATAATACGGAAAGCCTGGCCGCTGAATATAGTGGGTAACATGTTTGGAGAGTGCCACGCTCCTTGCACGAAAAAGACCCATTTTGTTCATTTCGAAAAAGAGTAGGCTCATTGCAGCCGGTACAAAAGGCTAAATTCTCCGACCCTTCCCAATACTTCATACTTATCCAGTGGCAATCAAAATTTCATTCCCTGTGTCCTATCCCACGCCTTTTTCAATTGATGGATTGTTTGTTAACTTGCTCCTGTCCTGAATATAGCTAAAAATACTGGTTGTGGATGTAAAGCAAACATCCAATCAATCTGATTTCTGAATGCTAAACTTTGTGAGTTTAATGTTAAACCTGCCAGTCGCAGTATTTATATTCATGGCAATTTAAGTTTGAATAAATTACCAGGGTAATTAAATACTGTGACTGGCAGGTTTAACAATAAATTCACAAGTGATACAAATACAACTACAAAACATGAACCTTTAACCACTGTTGAAATAAAATACTCATGAATGTGATTTACTATATACAAGTCCTTTAATGTGATGTTCATATAAACACAACAGGATCTCCAAACAGATGTGAGGCAAACATGTTTATGCAAGTCTTTAGTATCAGAAGTCTCCAAAAACAGTCGCTCATGTATATGCAGGTTTCTGAAAACATATGTTCATGCAACCGTCTCTGTAAGCAAAATTTACTGTACCTTACATATGCACATTAAGGACTTTATAAAGGTTTTTTGTTGATTGTTTGGTTGGTTGAATGTGGTTTAAGGCAACTTTTAGCAATTTTTCAACTATATAATGGCATTATATTTTAGTAAGGGAGAAAGATGAGGAATACAATGAAAACCCCAGCACATCCTGCTCACAGTAAGACTGGTGCCCGCAGTCTTAGAGTTAACAGGTGTATGACCAATAACAGATAACTAACTACCTTAACTACTCAGGCTCAAGGTTTTTTGTAAGAAGGTGAGTCTTGTACACTATTTGCACATTTGCAACATGGCACTCTTAAAATCTAATAATTTAACTTGTTTTGTAAGGTGAAATATGATTGGCAAATCCAAATAGAACAAGGTTATAATACAAAATAACTTGTTGGTCACATGACCTATTCTCAAGTTGTTAAAATTTAAATAATTCCATGATGTTATTGCAGGTTTTACCATTAGAATTGTGAAGTATTATTGTTAAAATTAAATTACAAGGAATATTTCAAATTACTTAACGGGTGATATTCTATAACCTGTTCAGAATTTGAAATATTCCTTAAATGCTGTCAACTGTTTAAATAAATAAGACAAACCTATGTTATCAAGGAATGACATATCAACTCCAATGTCATTGAGACTTCTCAGTGAATCAAAATCAATATTAGGTTCCTCTTCTGTGTTACTAACTGGAGTCTTCCGACTGTCCTCTGGTGTGGCCACATTCACTACTATAGTTTTATCACCACCTCCATCTTTCATTCTCTGCATAAAAAAATTGATAGTGATAAATTCTTGTTAAAATGTATCTACAAGTCCAAGGTTAACAGTCATTTTGGATGCTTTGTTTTAGAAATACACAAAAATAATTTAATGAAGAAATTGTGTTTTTTTCATGTCAAGATTGAATACATTTACTCCATTTTTTAAATATCATGGTACACAGTAATATTTTGAGCAGGAAGCCAGGGTACCCAGTGACAACTGACCTTTGACAAAAAACATGGCTATCATTGTCAGTTAAGGTTGAAATGTTGCTCAGAGTCAGACTCGAGTGTTAACATGCAAGTGTTCAATATGGTATATGATAACCTTATGATGACATTTTCAATATAGTTCTTAAATGATGGTTAAAATTACATACCAGACTGATTATTTTACTTATTTGTTGTGTATTTGTTGAAAAAGGTTTTTGTGGAAAGCATTAGGCATCCTTCAACTTCCTAATTGTGTTTCTAAGAAATATATATTATTAAGACTTACTATTTTAAAGAATAGGATTCTTACCTGTTCAAACAAGTGTGGACTGTGAGCAGGCTCACAAAGGGATACCCCCCACTTTGCTTTCAAGTTCAATTATCTCCCCTTAATAATATCCGAGGTCAATAAAAATCCTTCATGCACATCTTCATATAATGTACTTCCTTTATGCTAAGTTTCATTAATTTTCATCAAGCGGTTAAGGAGGAGTTGGGCTTACAAGGAATGTGGACAGACAGACGGACGAACAGACAGACAGGGTGATTCCTATATACCCCCACCCCAAACAAGTTTCCGTGGGGGTATAATAACAGCTTTTTTTGAGCATGTCACCTTTTGTTCTTTCCTGTTCCAGTAACAGCTTTGTGTTAGCATGTTCACATTTTGTTCTTACTTGTTCCAGTAACAGCTTTGTGTTAGCATGTTCACATTTTGTTCTTACCTGTTCCAGTAACTGCTTTGTTTTAGCATGTTCACATTTTGTTCTTACCTGTTCCAGTAACAGCTTTGTTTTAGCATGTTCACATTTTGTTCTTACCTGTTCCAGTAACAGCTTTGTGTTAGCATGTTCACATTTTATTCTTACCTGTTCCAGTAACAGCTTTGTTTTAGCATGTTCACATTTTGTTCTTACCTGTTTCAGTAACAGCTTTGTGTAAGCATGTTCACATTTTGTTCTTACCTGTTCCAGTAACTGCTTTGTTTTAGCATGTTCACCCTTTGTCAGTATATCTAAGAGACTGTCTACCATAGATATGGCATAATCACCACCATTCTCAACAAAACTCATCACACTGTATAAAAAATAAGGTATAAAAACATGTGCAGCAAATATGGCCAATTCATGATGCATAACAAAAATATGACTAAGGCACCTAGGGTTTGTTGAGATAAAACAATTTCTGTGAGCACAATTGAGTTCTTCTCTTATCTTGCCTTAGGTCGATAATAAAATCACTTGCTTTATGTCACTTAGCACTGATTTTCTTTATTACATATATATAATAGATTTGTCTTATAATTACCATTAACAATGCTTTCTTTTGTTCATGTATACTGCAACTCTTGTGTACCAGAACTGAGGAACAATATTTTGAGCAAAAAAATACTGTTCTAGAGTGTCTGAGATAAATATTTGGACTAACCACACATTCAGAAACATTAATTTGTAGCAATTTCAATACATAGACAATCGGAAAAGAACATTTCAAAGTTGACAGAAATTAAAGTACCACCTATCATTACCTCTTGGCATATTGTACTCCTGTTTCATCACCATATGTAGATAGTACTAAGTCTGTCTCATCCTTGGTCATGTTGGCAAATGTGGAGTCATACTGTGGTGCATATGTACCAAATGGTCCATAATTCAAATACTGACCTGTGTACAAAATAGTTTTATTAAGTAAGACCACAATTAAAAATATGTTGTTTCTGCTTTCCCCCCTAAAGACTTTTAACTTTGTGGAGATGGGAAGGTTTTTCTAACTATACATGGGACAATATGAATTGTTTAACAATAATGATATTTGCACAGAAAAAGAACAATAAAACATTCAGATAGGCAGCATAACTTGTGAGTGGGTAGGAA
This sequence comes from Limnoperna fortunei, assembly GCA_944474755.1. Classification (NCBI taxonomy): domain Eukaryota; kingdom Metazoa; phylum Mollusca; class Bivalvia; order Mytilida; family Modiolidae; genus Limnoperna; species Limnoperna fortunei. The sequence goes on along the minus strand of OX104112.1, from coordinate 90,804,641 downwards.
GCAAGGAAACCGACCTAGCATTTTAAAATTTTGTCCTAGTTATTTACTTTCAAAGACAATAAGCAAAATCTGTTTGTTTGTTTGAAAGGTGTTTGACGCCACTTTTAGCGATTTTTCACCTATATCATGACATACAATTTTTATTGGGGTAGGAATCCAAAGTACCCTAGACAAAACCCCCGACCTGCATTGAGAAAACTTTCAATCCTTATCAATTAAGATTGGAGTCAAGTACACCCTGCCTGCAGTGAGAATTGAACCCACAATCTTACTGTTGACAGACACCATGATCAATAGTAGAGGAACTACCTTAACCACTGGGCCTACGAGGCCCCAGCAAAATCTGAAGTCTAATAACAAATAACAGGTATCAAATAATAAGGAGATAACTGGTAATGTATTTGAAGATTTGCCTGCATCAATTGGTGATTTTATGGTCTGATATTAAGTTTACTGGTGACGCATAAATCACCAACTGATGCCAACGAATCTCCAAATACATCACAGTTATCTCCATTCTAATGCTATGGCAACAAAAACTTAATTAACTGACAAAAATGTTAATTGTTTTTTTGCCGGATATTATGTCTGCGTTTGCGTTAACTTGTGATGGCATCAATCATGGAATTGACGACATGAAATTCTTCATGTTGTCCAATCAGAATTGATGTTACATCAAGAATTTCATTAGAATGTATACGTATATGTCTGTAAATGAAATCTGTTTCCACCACTCATTACTGTCATTCCAAAATACATGTCCTATATCTGACAAATGAACTTGACTGAGGGAGAGGAAAAAACTTGAATATTTGGCTGTGCCAAACTGTAGCATGGACATATGGAATATAGGAAATTTTGTTTGTGATAGACTTTATCATGGCCAGTATCTGGTAAACCCGTAGGGCGAATCTGATATGTTAAGCAGTGATAAAGTCTGTATCACAAACAAAATGTATCAATTTTCGTAGTTGAGGAAAAATACATTTCATGGATTCTGTGGTTTCCTCAAAAATCAGATATTTAAAGGGTTTTTTTAGTAACAATATGGCCAAATGAAGTAAAAGGTGGGGGTACTGTTTTAATGTTGGTAGGGAATCATCCATATCTGATCTGGTTTTAGTATGGTAGGCTGGTGTTTAAGGGATTGATTTTTGTCAAAATATCCTAGCCTTCTTATTTGACAAAAAGACATATTTAAATTATGTTAAATATTCCAGCTGCATCAGCTGTTTAACTTTTTTTACTTTCAATAACAGAGGACATCCTACATTCATCAGAGAGCTAGATATCAGATAAAATGTTCATAGGGATCAGTCATACCAGTTTAGTTCAAATTAAATATGTAATAATGTAGAAGTTCAAATATAAAAAAGTTAGTGGTAATGAAAAAGTATTTTGACAAACAATCTTTAGAATACAAACCTGGGGTAACTCTATTCCTCTTGTCTTCCTTATATCCAGTTAATGTTGCCCCACCGGACCCTAACTTTCCAATAAGTTTACCAATAGTTATAACTCGTTCTGTCTTACTAACTGTAAAGAAAAACCATTATGATAATACAAGAAACCATGCAGCTAATAATTAAGCCGAATTGTTTAAAGATCCCTTAAATTGATGTTCAAATAATGTTTAATGCCACTTTCAGCAATTTTTCAGCTATATCACAGCGTCCAGTTTTTATTTGGTGGTGGGGGTGGGGGAAGACAGATTACATGGAGAAAAACCCTGACCTGCGACAGGAAAACTGGCAATCCTTGCAATAAAGATTAGAGTCAAGTACAACCTGCCAGCAGTGAGAATCAAACAGGCAATCTAAAGGCGAATTTGTTACAGCAAAACTAGTTTAGGTTTAGGTTTTAGGTTTTAAACCGGTTTCAATGAAGTTTTCAAAACTGGTTTTGGTTTAATGATGAGTTACAAATAATTGGTTTTCGGTTTAGTTTTAAGAAATTAATAAAGAAACATTTTCTTTAGTTAATAGGAAGCAAAGATTACACAATTATAAATTGGGTAAAAAAAAATAAACTGAAACTGGTTTTGTCCTAACAAAGGGCGTATTTGTTAGGGCAAAACCAGTTTCAGTTTATTAAACATTCTATTTGTTAATGAGAACCGGTTTGAAACTAGTTTGGAACCTAAACTGGTTTGCCATTTGTTAGTAACAAACTGAAACTGGTTTCGCAAACCATCCAAACCACATACAGGGGTGGTTTGCGGTTTAGGTTTTTAGGTTTGAGTATTAAAAAATGGCGGCACTAATGTTGCAATGTGGAGATGTTGTAAAGATAAACCAAGAAATATTTTGAAAAATTAAAGAAACAAGATAAATCTTTACTAGAATATAGCATTGCTGTTTTTTCTGGGGAAACTTATAAAAGACAAACATAAAAATTGTCAACAAAGCTTTTGACATTTCAAGATTTCGAAAACGAAGGTCCAACAAAATTTTCAGTGAGTCATCTGAAGCATATGCAACAATGTTACAATTTGTTTTACCCAATTTATAATTGCGTAATCTTTGCTTCATATTAACTAAAGAATGTTTCTTTATTCATTTCTCAAAACTAAACCAAAAACCAATTATTTTGTACTCATAATTAAACCAAAACCAGTTTTGAAAACTTCATTGAAACCGGTTTAAAACCTAAAACCTAAACTAGTTTTGCTTTAACAAATTCGCCTAAATACACCCTAAGTGTTGACAGACCATGTGATCAATAGTAGACAAGCTACCTTAACCTATTTGTCACAGATGCCCCCTCTCTTGAATTAAATTTTATGAAAGCAGTAGACTGTTGTTGAAAATACAGTCATTTACCTTGTCTTATACCATGAGGGTTGTCAACAGGCTTAATTTTAAACTAAAAAATATTTATTTAGTAATTAATAAAATCATAACAAAACCACATAGCAATGATTTATTATCATGATTAAGGTATCAGACCCATAATTGAAGTTACCGTTTAATTTTTTTTTTACGATCAAGAAATACAACTTTATTAAATAAATGTTTTGCTAATTAATGATACACATTAAAAATATTGTTTTACTTTGAGTCAACATTAACATTTTTCAGCATAAAAGTTAGTTACTCAAATAGTATTTCCGATGTTTGCCAAAGGTTACCGAGGTCTGTGCCAATTTAAAAACATTAGACATTTGGGACACCAAATATGATCACGTGGTCAATTGTGGTCCGGATACCTTAAACTATTTTCTCAATCATCAATCTATCCAAAAGTAGGTTTAGAAGTTCTAACATCAGTGAAGTAATTCCATTATTGTCATGATGATATTAGACTTCAAAACACTGAATAATAAAGGTTAAGAGACCAAACTTTGAATTACCTATTCCATCATTATCTGGATTTAACAATTTCATAGTAGTGCTGCCATCTTCTCTCTTTCTAAGGAATCCAAACTGAAATGTATGTTTCTTGTTAATAAAATGTACAACATAGAATAGCCTCATTTTACGTTCCAAATTATAAATTCAGTCAGTCCCAGACTTTGATTCATTTGGATGCAACACTTGTGTAAATGAACACAGGCAAACATGATTATGATTATAATTTCCAGTAATTACATGTAACCCTACATCTTTCATGTCTTCAGGTCAGTTACTAGTAGTACAACACACATATGTTCCATTATATTCTCATGCCAAAAATGTTTTACATACTGGTACCCATCCCCACAAAGCCAGTACCAGTGTCAGGTTAGATAGTTTTTGGTATGGCCACAAGTATTTGTTATATTTACAGACATACACCATTTGTCTACCTTTTAGTCAATATTGTCAAGACTATTCCATCACCAAGTCACCAAGTCATGGTGGATAGGAATCAGGGGATTGGATATTTTCGCTCTTGGAAATAAATTGTTGCTAATGAATAAGTCATATAAACATGATCTTTCTGTTAAATCTTCTATCTAGCCCTCAATTATTACACATTTATTTTTTACAATTAATCAACTGGAGCTATTTATTGATAAATATATTTACTTTCATATTCATTCATATATCGTGTCTCTATATCATTAAACATGTCAAAATATTTTTACTTGTAATATGACATGTTTACACGTTTTGAGACCACAGCAGTTGTAATAAAATGATTTATGTATGAGCAACACACAACAAGGAGTGTGCGTCTTCAAGAGCTGTTCCAAGTACAAAACCCACCCTAGGTATTGCATATGACATTAATTTTATAAACAGCAACGCTTGCTACAATTATCCCAGTTTATGGCAAAAATAGTGTTAGCTATAGGAATGTAAATATTCTAAATGACTTATTACAATAAAAATAATTCATGGAGGCTGTCGCTAGAGGTAAAATAATGCGACATAAATGATCATCTCATTGTACAACAATAATAAACCACAGCCTCAGTGAATTATTTATAAAATATATACTATTCAGTTTGAAAGCTAGCACATGTATGTTAGTTACAGATAAATAAATGTATGCACAAGAAAGTCAACCATTAGAATACTGCTTATTCTACAGTACATACCCTAGAATTCGGCTGTCGTAAAGTCAGCATATCAGCTGCATCTTTGGCGGCAGCCTGCGCTTGTGACAGAATCTCAGCAGCACTCATATTGTCTGGTACAGCTTCAAATCTTCCAATTCTATAAAAAAGGGATATTACTCTTGTCATTGTCATTAATTTAAAACTGCAAATTTGTGTCAATTCAAACTTTAATTAATTCAAACTTTTATAATTCTTTTTGGTCCACAAATTTGTAATGAAAAGGATTCATTAAACTAAATTTAACTTAAGCATAATGACTTACGTTTATTTTTAAGTTTAGACAAAACTAATGTCAATAAAAAATTTAGGAATACAGTTTAAAGACAATTTTTATTTGGAAAAAAAAAATTGACAAATATTTTTTTTCAATGTGTATTTTAACACTGTTGTTTCCTTACTCTTCTCTATCCTTAGCTCTTTGTTTGAGTTCTTTCTCTTCTTCAACAATGGCCTCCATCACAGCTTTTGTGTCGTCAGGTTCATCCAAACCCAATTCTTCATAACGTAAACTAGCCATAAATGGCAGTGTTCTCTTCATTATCAACAATTTCTCCTAAAAATTATTTTTTTTTTACATACTAATTTAGTATTGAAATAGTTACAATAAAATTAGAAAGTAAAAATTTCTTTAAAAAATCAAAAAGCTTGAACATGTATAACAATAAAGATAGCCTATATAACAAAAAAAGGAATCACCTCTGGGAGATTTCATTTTATGAAAATAAGTAAAACTTTTATAAATGGGTTCTGATATTTACAGATGATTTCTAGTTTCAGTTCATGAGGCCCATTGTATGGAATTCCGGAAAAGGTTTACGAATGCATTCACAAATATATAAAACAGACAATGATTTGTAATGTTTCCATGCAAACCAATTATTATTTAGCAAAATTAAATAAAAATGCTTCTACATTAGAAAAAAAGGTTGATATCTTTTGGTGTAAACCAATGTAAAACTATATAGATAATACAGTGCATTTTCACAGATGACCAAATTAATGCATTTAAATGAAATTTTTTCTAAGAAAAATCAAGATTTGGGTACATATTTAAGTTGTAACTGTGAACTAGATACTAGTATCAGTGTTATGGTATCCATCTCTGTGGGCCCCACTGACCTTGAGGTCAAAGTTCAGGGTTTAAGGTCATCAACCATGGTGTGTGACACATCACCTTGATATTATCTACCAACAAACCAAATATCAAAAGCCTACTTCAAAAGATAAAAAAGTTACAGCCCTGACATGGTTACAAAAGGACAGACTTATTAATATACTAGTATGGTTTATGCCACGAAGTGGCAGGGCCCTAATTATTGGGCATTCTACTAAACAGAGGATTCAAATGAATGTCACAAAGTTTTAATTAAAAGTAAAATCAAGGTTTTCATACATATTTTAATATTTAGAAGAAACAATAATTTACTTCCTTTACAACTAAGCAAGGTATTCTTTAATTACACCTTTATATAATATGTCCTATATACATGTACTAACCCTACTCATAGCTTTCATGCCAACATGAAGCAATTTTTTGGCCTCTTTATAGTAGATGGTCTCTGGTCTGTTGTAATGCATGGCATTATTGCACATCAAAACAAAGTCTTTCTGCAACACCAACAAATAAAAACATTCCTTCATGTACTTAACTAAAGACATTAAGATATTTTAATCCCATATACTTGATCATCATGAAAGTTGTACATGACAGAAATAATACAAATGATAAAAGGTAATGGTTATAATATAGATATGTGCCTAATGGATTAATGTTTAAAATCAATACAATGTACTAAATTCTGTTTAAATATAGAATTAATAAAAAAAGCACTTCAATGAAAGATACAGATTAAAATACAAATAGTTACTGTTATTCCATTCAACAGCTTTAGGATAGGATGGATGTTCTTAAATAGAAAGAATAATCGTACCCTTCCTTTTTGTGATTAAATACAGATTGCTTCTGGACATTGGCAATGTCTAAAGTTTTAATAACATAAACCAAGATGTATATCATGCTTAAATTTTGTATTAATTGATCAAAGTTACAATTATTTATTTGCTACATTATGAGTAAAGGGACTTAATTCTGCCATAATATGACAAATCACAAACTAAAATCTGATTTATTCAGCAGCAAAATTCAGCCTAGTTCACAAAAAAGACCAACAAGCAAGATTCTTCCCCTGTTTTGGTTTATCTAATGGGCATTTGCACACTGGCAACTCACAACACATATCCAAATATGAAGTAGAATCCCTTCTAACCCTAACACACACTTTTCAATGTGATCCCTCAAGGGAGATAACAATATGATACCTTGTATTCCATAACATTTTTGTATTCATCATTATCAATCTTTGCTTTCATTGTACTAAAGTCCATAGGATGTGATATGATTATGGAATATCCAGGGGCGATCATGTCATTTACAGGATAGGCAAAGAAACCGTTTACATCTTTCCTGAAATGGATATGAAACAAATCGGTAAATGTCATCAAAGTTTACATTTCATGTATTCATGAGTTATAAGTATTTAATAATTAATTTTCATCAATTTAAAAAAAAACCCTCAAAATTAACAAAGCAAAAATAAAATCTTTATGGCTACATGACTGATCCCATTTGGATCCTTTAGACTGTTTTAGTACATGTATGTTCCAACTTAATCCAAATTAATAAGCTTAGGCAAGACAAATTCCCTTCTCTTACTAGGAATTGTTTGTATAACATTTAATTTTCTAAAAAAAATTTATTATATAACATATATTAAAATCTAACACAAAATTACATATTGATTGATTATTGTTAATGGTCTTTTAATTTGTAGTAATTGATGCTTATGAACCTTAACCAATACTTATAGATTATTTACGTTTTTTAAACAAGATGTATTTTCTGGTCAATATATCTTATGGAAGGGCAACAGCCCTGAGATGAGATGATGAGTAAATGCATCGAGTTTAAAAAAATGTAGGTAATCTGTTTATTACTGTTTTGTAACATTGTGATGTCACTGTGTTTATGTAACGATGTCTTGACAGCGAAAGAGGTAAGATGGGCCCATCGCACATAAAGATCAAAAGGTAAAATACTGCAAAACAGTGATAACAGAATTTACTTCTTTATTGCTTGTTTACTATTGTTCAGGCAACCTGAGACAAATGTAATTCAATAATATAAATAATACTAGTCATCCTATGGACATAAAATTGTACAGGATGATGTCAGCTGAAAAAATATTCTTTCAGAAAAAAAAATTTGCTTTTATTTTGCTTTTTTTTTCAGAGATTGTTGTCCTACAATGCAAGCTCTGTAATTTTTGATACCATTTTTTTCTCATTCAATTAATATTTCAAGCTTGTATTTAATAAAATATTGCCAAAACATCTAATATTATATTCACATTATGTTTTTTTCATGCAGGTAATTATGTGGCAAATTGAATGAAAACTTACGATTTCATTTTCTCTTGTAGGTATTTTAAACAAATCCTCAATACTCCATGTTCATCATCTCCTTTGCTTGGCGTAGGAATAATGGTTTTTTCTCGTAGTTCTCTTGGCCGTGGTGGTGGTGGTACATGTACTTCCTCATGTTCTGTGCCATCAGACTCTTCAAATATAGGTTTGACTGGCACATGTTCTTCATCGTCATCCTCTTGAGAAACTTCCATTTCTTCTTCTGTTTCATCCCTGTGATGATGTTTTGACCTTTTTTCCTGTTTTTAAATACAAATTAATTAAAATCTATTCAAGATATAATTTTATGAATTGCTATAATAGGGAAAACAGTTTGTGGGAAAAAGTCCATTGTTTAAAAATATATGTTTAGGTCTAAAAAATTTACTAAACAGTACAGACATATATTGCATAGCAGTGTAATATTTCATGATAACGTAAAAAAATTGAAAAATGTGTCCATGGGACACAGATGCCCCCGCTAAATGAAGTCCCAAACAGGAAGCAGTTGTCAGACAGGTCTGAAAGTTGCTTAGGACCTACAACTTGTGATAATGAACCACCCTGCCAATTCAAACTGTTCTCATTTATAGTTTCTTGACGGAAATTAGTATGTACAGACAGGCGTACGTACAAATGAAGTCCCAAACAGGAAGTAGTTGTTGGATAGGTCT